>JARHVA010004154.1:895000-1082500 GCA_037957365.1 Torreya grandis
CACACCATAAATCTCTTCAAGAGTAGCCTAATATTTAACTATTCTAAACATCTATTACTTTGACCTCATCTCATGCTCCCTGGTAATTTTGACCAAATGCACACTATCGATCTTCTTAGAAGTAGCTTGGTATTTACCTTTGCTTACTGTTAAACATGTAACATGTTGAACTATTTGTATCAATACGCATCATTTATCTACATCTATATGAACACCTTTTCACCAGTAGATCCTTACATGTCCTAGTCTTCAACTTCTATAAATTTGCCAAAGTATGGGAACCTTTGTAATTTACCTAGAAGGCCAACTTTAAACCTTAATAAATTTTTATATGCTCAATAACATGTCCTAAAATTTAAAACATATGATCTTATTTCATATTTTAATCCCTCCATATATCAATCTACTCTTGGAGCCTTCACATGTGTGAAATATGACACTATCAAACTACTTACTCAGCTCTACTTGAACGTAGACATTAATCTCAGATTAATTTTGTGTCATAGATCTATGATACAATTAAACGCACACTATTAAATCTCCCTTTCCAAATTTGGCTAAGTATGGGAAAATATTACAAACTTCCTAAGAATTAAACTTTGCATAGTTATATCTTTTCTATACACAACCTCACAACCTAAAACTTGGAACATATCAACTTGGGACAAATGTGATCACAACCATATGACCAAATCCCCCTAGCTCATCCATACATGGAAATAATGATGTCATCAAACTACCTACTCAATTTTTTTTCCATATAACCAACTATGCCTAGATGAACTAGATGAACACCATACATTACCATAAGAATTTTGAGCACTATTTACACCCCATAGGACCTATATAACTTGATATCATCATCAACTTCCTATGAAAGCATATAATGAAGATCCATGCTTACATACTAGGCTACCAAGCCTATGCCAACACACTGTTCACATGTTTGTCTTCTCTTCTTAACCTAAAACTACATCAACATGATAGATAAAATATGATAAGCCTCAAACAATACTTACCTTAGCTCATATGCATCCAAATCTTACCTTGCACAACTTTAGGCTCAAACTCATCATCATCATGACATCACCACTTTGTCATTACCTTTGACATAAATATTTGACATCAATGAAAATAATTTCCAAAAATATCCCCCTTTTTTATTGATGGAAACCTCTTATTTTCCTTTTCACCCTTTTCCATTAATGACAAAGTGGACTAAACAACCACAAAGCTCCTCTTAACATTATGAATGTATTCAAATATACTTCTAAGTGCTCAAGATACTTACCTCATATGAAATGATTGATCCCAATTTTAAATGAATCAATCTAAACTTGGACATATTTGATCCTTGGACTTGTTTACTTACAAAACTCACAAGCTCCCTTTGCTTATGCATGAAGATTCAACATATTTTTCACAATTATGACTAGGTTTGATCAAGTCATTATATAAACCTTATTGAATACTCATCTATAGAAGATATCACCACATATTCTTAAAGCAAATCACATATGCTTCCCCTCACATCATGCATAACTCCTCAATTCACTCTAGCTATCTGAGCTAGATCCCCCTAACTCTGTGCATACCACTTTGTACTTCTCAGCCATGTACCATGAATATATTATTATTTGATCATACTCTTCTCTATGAATATAAGGACACACAAAATAATTTAAATATAATGAAAATCACCAAAAACATATGATAGGGACTCTCCCTAAGATCTCTGAGCCATTGCACCTCTTGAGCATCTTCAAATCTCTACACACCATGAAGAACCACCACACAAGCTTACTAGCCTTCTTTCTCAAGCCACTTAAAAGATCGCTAGTAAAAACTCATGCCACTTAAAAAATAGGAAACATTATCTAAAATAACCTGAGAGCTCACTGTGAAACATTCATGCCTTTCTATTTTGGATAAATTGATAAAAAAAACACTCTTCTTCACACTAGACCTGTCTAGACTCCTTGTAACCGTATCAGGAACTTAAAGAGCCCATAAATTTTATTAGACACACCGTCAAGACCTTAAAATTCATATATAGAGAACTCTCATTTTAACCCTCAATCACACAAATTATAATTACCTAGATCATCCTCTACAATATACTTCCTTCACAAACCTACTAGCCAATTAGGCCTCCATCTTGACAAAATCATGAATAATTTGAAAACCAAAAACCTTCATATCTCTATGAATCTTGATTTGAAAACCTATTTGGACCATTAAACCTATTAATAATCCTTATATCTCAACTCATAAGGTAAGACACTTTTATAGTATAGCTTAAAAACCCTAGAATCTCGAAATAAATAAGGTCAACAAACCTCCTTCTGGTCAACTTGCACCTCTAAAACTTATTGCACACCTAAAGATAACCATCACATAATTATGGACCATGATTTAAGAATTCAAACCTTTGGGAACCTTTAAACCACAAAACCACCTAGAGCATGCTATAATAAGGTCAACAAACCTTTCTATGTAAAAAGATCATCTTGATAACTCATAAATCCTCCTTTACCACTTGAAATCCTTTAATCTGACCTTGAAAAATTTTGAAACTAAAAAAAACCAAATCTTGCCTTATTATACCTTGGAAACATTAAAACTTCACTTCAATTTCCTTCTAGGTAGATATCACTTTAAGACCAAAGTCCTTGAATACTCCTAGAACACATAATACACCACAACATCTGAAGTAGGCTTATGAACTTGTTTCTCCCCCTTAACCAAGCACATATTCTCATGACCTTTCTTGTCATGAAACTTCAACCAAAAATCAAATTGGATCCACCTTGCTTCCTCTTTATTTTCAAGTGTCTCCTTGAAGCCTAGATAGAGACACCCTAGCTCACAATGTCCTAGAACAATGTGAAACTAGGAGTTACCCATAACTCCTCATATTCCTTCTCTTCCTAGGTCATCTAATACTGATATTTATTCTTATTCTTCTTCTTTGGATTAAAATAAATAGCATGATCATCCACTATAATATTTTATTTTTCTTATAATATTGGATTGATAACATATAGAGATAACAAAGATTCATGACATACCTTCTGAAGAAATAATCTCATCAATGGGCATTGACAATTGATGTTCTTTGCATGAAACTTGCTCAACAATAGTACGATGTTCTCTTGGATCCATAAATACCTCAGAAATATCCTTAATTATCACTTTGGTCTTTTCCTTGGGCTTGACTTAAAATGATTTAATCTTAATTTCTATCTAGTCAGATGACACATGCTCTTGGCATTCCTAAACCTTCTTCATATATGATGCCTCTTTTGCTTTAGCAGGTAATCCACCTTGATCTTTCATCTCAACTAAATTATTTTTCTTAGTCTTCACTTCCTTATAATTCCATACCAAGGATTTACCTTTCTTAAGAATATTAGGAAGTCCATGCACCTTCTTATGACTTGAGAGCTTGATTTTACAATATCTTGAAATATGATCAACTTGATGACAACAAAAACAAATAACATTATTTATACCATCTACTTGATGAATTTTATGAATCTCAACAAACATACCATCTTATCTCTTAGGTTCATTATGCTCAAGATTAACTGTCATAGGTCTCCATACCTGGGTTAGTCTTTTCCCATGCATTCTGGGGTAGAATCTAGTAATATGTCTCATGATATGACAATTATAGAAGACTACATTATCCATACCTCTAACTGACCATTTGCTCTTCCTTATATAGTTTCTTGCTTTATGAACAAAAATATTACATGCAAAGTAGTGACCATGAAATTAATTCTTGTACCTTATAGCATTTGGTTGCATGCCTAATAGGTCTTCTCATGTTGCACTTGGTGCTTGGAGCCTTCTTATTTTGAGATGACCTCTCTTACTCTTTCTAAGCCTTGTTTACCTTGACAATAAATTTCTCATGCTAATATTGATTTGAACTCAACTTGGTATTGTCTCTTATTATTGAGTCTTAAGATGTTTGCATTCTTCCTCTTTTGAACTTAGATTAGTCTTTGTAACTCTTAATTGATCCTCAAGATCCCACATTGTCATCTTATCTTCTTTGACTATGACATGTTCATGCTCATCATTTAGGGAAATAATATTAGTCTTCAATTAAACACATTCATCTTATTTAGATCTCATGCTTGAAATTGTAGCCTCTAATTGAATTATGAGATCTTTGATGGTCTCCTTATCCTTCTTATCTTCTTTAACCATGTCATCCTTCAATATATATGCTTACTCTTCCATAGACTTGATCAGTTCTTGATTTTTATTTTTTATTTTCTTATCTTATGGAATTTATTAATAAAATCCTTTCAAGAGACCTAACTTATGCTTTAAAACATCTTATCTTATTCTTCATTTTATGATTCCTCTTATTTTACTCCTTTAGTTCACTAAGTGCACTCATGAGCTCAACTTATAGATCAAATTATTCTTCCTTACTTTCATAGCCAACTTATTCATCATCCATGATGTTATTTTCTTTTGAAAAACTTTCCTTTTTAACTATATTATACCTTAGATCACCATGAAATATTTAAACTTGTATATAAGGTCTAGCTCTGATACCAATTGTTAGAGTTATAATCACTAGGGGTGAATTAATAAAGGTAGATATTCTAATTTTAATTCCAATCCTTTCAAACCCTTAAACAATTACCAAAAAAATTAATAGAATATACAAGTCATTCATTACAATGAATAATTGATAATGCACGATCACACATATAACACAAGATCTATGTGGGAAACCCTCTTGGGGAATAAAACCCACTGTCAAGCCTACAAACACATGGACTACTTATCCTATAAGAAGTATGCAATCATGAGACTATAGTGAAACACTTATTTCAAAAATATTACCTACCCCTAGGATAGTTAAGTCCTTCTAACTTGAATTTAGTGAAACACCTATTTCATAAGGAGCACTTGCCCCTAGGATGGTCACGTCCTTTTGACTTGAATTTAGTGAAATGCATACTTCAAAAGGAGCACCTACCCCTAAAGATGGTCAAGTCCTTCTAACCTAGATATTAGGAACCCTCCCAACACCTATGATAAACATCTCCACCTTTGAACTAATGTATTCAACACCTAATGATGGACCTATGATTTTATAACCTGTACAAAACACCTTATCTATCTGATATAAGCCTCTCACATAGGTATGCCACAATCTCTCTTATTTTAATTATACTCAATATTCAAACCTACATGAGCACTATTAAAACATCATAAATATGACCTACAATTCATACACATAGTACTCAACCTACTCTTCTCTATAATCCCTCCATTGGGCACACTCCCTTTCTTTCCATCACTCCATAAATCTCACACACATCTTCTATCAAGTCTTTAAATCACCACCTTTAATTTCAAATTTTATAGATCCTTCATAATTATTATCTTATTAGTCAGCCATAATACTTGCCTTATCCCTTAAGACATCTATCATAGCTCAATACCACTCTCATAAATTTTCCATAGCAACTATGGGTCACACTTAAGTATCTATGCCTTTCAATTAGGCCTTAATAGCCCTTATAGGTCTCATGGAGACATATTCACCCATTTAGCACTTCATAGAGCAATTTATAAACATAGGACCACTTTCAAATGCATAGGTCCACTCCACATGACCTATTAGACATACTTAAATGATTAAAGTCGTCATTACACACATTTGTGTATGCTCAATCTACTCAAAGATGTCTTGTACACAAGAACACCATGAAAAAATAAATAGTCAACTTATAAGCATTTGTTTATACTTAATATGGTTGGTCAAACTTCCAAAATTCATACAAATGATCCTTAGGGAGTTTAAAACATTGTTTAATATCTAAGTCCCTTAGAAACATCCAAATACCATTAGAATAGCTCAAAATATCCTTCTTAGGTCGCTTACAGAACATGGTGAAACACATAGTCGACTTTGGAGATCTATAAATTTTATTGTACATACATTCATACCTTCTAACTAGATTCACTAGATGCACCTTGAAGTCCTATATAACTTTTATTTTTATTACACCTTTGAATTTGTCCTAGATCAAAATTTATGGCTCAAACACTATAGACTAGTTTTTTCCTTTACTAAATATAAATGCCAATGTTCATTATTAAACATCAAACACTTTTCCATCATCTCATGTCCTCACATATTTTTATCAAATACACACCATAAATTTCTTTAAGATTAACCTTACTTTTAACTATGCTAAACATCTATTACTTTGACCTCATGTTGTGATCCCTAGTAATTTTGACCAAATACGCACCATTGATCTTATTAGAAGTAGCTCAATCTTTACCTTTGATCACTATTAAAAATCAAACACTTTGACCTATTTGACTCAATATGCATCATTGATATACATCTGTATGAACATCCACTCACCATTATACCCTCATCTAGTCTTGGTCTTTAACTTCTACAAATTTGTCTAAGTATGGGAACCTCTACAATTTACCTAGAAGGCTTACTTTAAACCTTAATAATTTTTTATATGCTCAATCGTATGTCCTAAAATTTAAACCATATGATATTATTTCATAGGGGAATCCATTCATATATCAATCTACTCCTAGAACCTTCACATGTGTGAAATATGATGCCATCAAACTGCTTATGTGTCCTTACTTAAAATTAGACATTAAGATCAAATTAATTTCATACTGTAGATATATGATGCAATTAAATGTGCACAATTAGATCTCCTATTTCAAATTTGGCTAAGTATGCAAAAACATTACAAACTACCTAGGAAGTCAACTTGGCATAGTTATATCTTTTGTTATACACAACCTCATGACTTGAAACTTGGAACATAGAAACTTAGGAATAATGTGATCACACTCATATGACCAACTCCCCCTAAATCATCCATATGTGGAAATGGTGACATTATCAAACTACCTAATTTTATTTTTATACCATAGAACTAACTATGCCTAGATGAACACAACAAATAACTAGATGAACACCATGCATTTCCATAAGTATTTTAATCACTCTTGACACCCCATATGACCTTTGTAACATGATCTCATCATCAACTTCCTATCTAAGCATATAATAAAGATCCATGCTTACATATTAGGCTACCAAGACTATGCCAACACACTAATCACATGCTTGTATTCTCTTTTTGACTTAAAACTACATCAATATGCTAGATACAATACAATAAGCCTCAAATAATACTTACCTTAGCTCATATACATCCAAATACTACCTTGAAAAAATTTAAGAACTCATCATCATCATGACATCACCCCTTTGTCATTACCTTTGACATCAATGCACACAATACATCAATTTTTGACATCAATGACAATACTTTCCAACACTTATAGGGTTCAATATAGGCCTAAAGAAACTCCCAAGTTTAATAGCTTGTATTAGTTAAATATATATAATATAATATAAAATTGAAATAATTAATTTACTTAATAGTTTAAAATTAAGAATATTAAATATCCAAAAATAATAACTAAAATTAATATGTTGAAATGAAATTCATCTATAATGTAAATATAGTAAAAAACCAAAATATATAACCTATCAGTATACCAAAAAGAAAAAAATTTCATTTTTTAATCAAAGTTCCCTCATATTTAGGACCAACTAAATATAAAAGGGCTATACCATATTGATTACATTATTCTTATTTGATAATGGAAAGGTAAAGTATCCATAATTTGAAGTAGATGACTAGTGATTACTTTTAGTGAAATTCCTATCTAGCATGCAAATTGACTATGAGAGAAGAGGAGATAACAAAAAAGGAAGATAAATGGTTGCAGATATAAATAAAAAATCCAATGGTGTCAGAAGAGATAGCAAAAGAGGATGTGTGGACCAACATTAAGATCATAATCACATTGATAAGCATAGCATTGGCTAGATAATTTTAGTCATAATGAATGATTAAGTAGCAATGAATAATATAATAGTAAACATGGGTGGAAGAAGAAGTCAAAAGAGAAGCTAAAATGACACATACATGAGTAAGTGTTGGGTGGATTTTGGCCAAAAATAGTTGTTTATGGATGTTATAAACCATTATGAGTATTTAAACACTCATAAATGTGTAATTATGACTAGGCCACCTATTTTTAGAGAAATGGGAAATTAGGCCATGGGGTTTCTCATAAATCCATGGCCTAACCTAAAAATGAATAAAAAATGGGTCATGCAATGTAAAATGTCTCTCAAGGGGTCATTATAAGTATATATTTTCTCTATGGGTGTGGTAGTCTGCATTGGGAATTTAATAGTAATCATTAATATTTGGAGATGATGAAATAAAAATTACTTATGCCCTTGAGGTATGAGTAGTTGACATTCTTGGGAATGCAAGACTGTGAAATACCTAGAGGTCAGATATAATTATTATAAAAATAGAACATCCTTGTACTTACATGTGATAATCTATGGTAAATGAATGGTTGTTTACCATGGAAAAGAATGTATATATCCAGACTCTTAGAAAAACACATATAATGGGACATAATCTCATGATATAACATGATTGAGGATTTATTTGACTAAAAATTATTCACTAATGACCATCTAAGAATGTGGTGGTGTAGTCATATGGATGGAGTTTTTAATGAAGGGAATCCATAACCAATAGATAAATAAACACACACACACACACAAATATAAAAACACTTATCATATATTAATTCTAATAATGAGTTACATAGATTTATTAAAGATGCACTAGTTATAGGCTTGGTTCTCAAGCTACAAATTCAAGATTTAATAATGGAGTGTCTTAAAATTACATTCACACTTAGATAACTAGATTCGACTTCTCTTTCTCTCCATAATTATCCACCTCCCTTGAACTCTAAATGATAGATAATTTCCTTCGTACTTTTCCCAGATTGCCTTTATATAAGTCCCTCCAAGTGTAAGTGTCAATAAATATCCATGCAAGCTTTCATAAGTTACCACATTTATCCAACAATTGTTTTATACCCCAAAAAGTCTAGATGAGTTTAAAATATCCTTTAAATCCATCTCAAATAATCTTAGAGTCAAATATCCATTCCAAGAATTTAAGAGTCAACCTGCTTAGGATTATGCTAGTTTATTTTTAAGCACTAAAGTTCCTTGGTCCATTCCTTAATTTTTTATTTTAATGGCAATTTCCATGAGCATAATACTCTAATTCCCTATGAAATGCTAACATCTATTCATGTTGTTCTAAAAGTTATTTTTCACATTACTAAACTTATGCCAAGTTCTTTCCCTATTTCACTATGCTATGTAGATGTGAATAAAAAAAAACCAATGATCCTTTAAGAAATTTCATAAATAAAAAATTCAAAAAAAACTATTGGAACCAAACTTGATCCAACTTCTGCCTGAGTAATTCCTTCTCCCTTCATGTGTATGCATTTGCACAAAACAAAAAATTGCATTGTTATATGCACAAAATAGGATATTTATTTGACAAATTACATGTAGTTGTTTTTTGGTGATGAAAGATTGGTCTAAAATAGGGATTCCACTACACAAACATCTTGGGCAATTAAAAATGTTAAATCTTTATCACATGTCAAAATTTGTGAGAGTATGTCCATAATGAATAAAATTTATGAGATCCAACCATGTTGAGTCTTATATAGTGCAAATTTCCCAGTTTAATAAGTATTGTTTATATTATTTTATATGATTTCTCTTGACTACCTTACAATCTAAGATAACCTCTATTTCATCTTTCTCTTTCTCCAATATTTACCTTCTCCAACCAGGTACTTGAGATCTAGACTCTTCTTCCTCATCAACATCCTACCCTTTATGATAATCATATAGATCAAATAGATTTAATATGGATGATATGTCCATGTCTTCAATAAAATTGATATCATATGAATTTTATAATTAAAAAAATCACAACACCTTACATGTCCCTAATTTCTTACATTTTATCTTGGTGTATTATCCTTCCAAAAATCTATCCTTATGCAAATGCGCTAATACAAAATCTCCTACTTTCAAATCCTTAATTTTGCATTGCATGCCTACCCATTTTTTATACTATAAACTTATTTTATATAGATTCATTCACATTTATTTATGTACCTTATGAAAATATTTTACATATTCTTCTGCTTCTATGATTATTATGTGCCCCATTAAGGTCTCTAGAATTTGCAACTCTTCTTGAGTTACTTTCACATATAATCTGGATTATTTTCCCAGTGCTCTTGCTCACTAAATTATTATATAAAATTTTTGACTACACCCAAATCATGTCCCATTGCATTTGTTTGTTTCTAGCCAAACATCTCAACAAATTTTCAAGGCTCTAATTCTCAACCACAGTTTGTCCATTAGTCAACATATAGTATGTTAAACTGAAACTCAAATTCTTTCCTAACATATTCTAAGAGGTTTTTCAAAATCAACCTAATAACTTAGTATCTCTATTTTATAAAAAATTTCACAATGGTCCATACATCCTCACCACATTTATAAAGAATATATTTGTAATGTTTATTTCCTCACTTGTCTTTTTTTCATACAATGAAATCCACCATTTTTAAAAATATATCAAATACCACAAAATGCAATCATTCCCCTTTTGATTCCTTGGTAATCCTAGCATAAAAATCCATTATAATATAATCCCATAGTTTTTATTAAATAGGAATTGGTTGATACAACCCTATGTTTTTACTATTTCTCTTTGTTAGCTAAAACATTATGTGTTATTAGTCATATAGGCACACATTTTATAAGGACCAATTTTTTTTCATAGCTATTTCCTTTTTTTTGTATCATATATCTAATTAGAATTTTTTTTATCAAATTTTGGAAAACTAGAGATGTTATACCTTAATTAGACAAACTTCTATGCCAAAACCAAAATACTGCAAATATGCAATAAATGACACAAATTGATTTGGAACTTAATAAATTTTGAAATATGATAAATGAGGAAATTAATGAACAAATTATAAACTTATCTATAAAACTAAGATACAAACTATATATGGGCTTGAAACTGATTGGGAGGCTTTATTGGCTAAGTGTGGATCTATAAATAACTTTATATAATTTCTAGACCAAAGTGTTGTAACTAGACAAAAGAGTAGTGTTTTATTGTCCCTAAGGAGCACTAGTGTATTTTGGATATTATATATATGATTATTTTGTGATAGGTTATCCTTTGCATATTTTCTATGGGCTATGTGAGAGCTTCTAATCTGTTATGAAAATAATTATGTCTTCTTTTCATTTGCAACTCTATCTCAATAGACCAAGAGTATAAATGTAATCACAAGGTAAAAAAGGGTTAGTGGTTTAATTTTTATTGACCTCAAGACCCCCTATCTTGATATCTACCTATATACCAATACTTTTAAGAGGGATCAAAATACATGTAGTTATCCCATGCTACAATGTTGTGTCTAAAATATTGTTTCAAAATGATAGATGATGGTGAAATCTTAGTGTGAATAAGTGCTTCAATGGTGACTTAATATTGTAATTGTATTTAGAATTTAGATTAATGATACTAGGGTTGTATGTAATCAAAATTTAGAGAAATAAGGAATTTTATCTCAATGTGTATTTATAAGTATAGTGTTGTTCAATATGGAAGCTTCTTGTGTGAAAATGATTTGAAATGTGTATTTATAGTGATCAATAGGGAATTCCTTAACATGAGGCTTGGTAAAATTGTAAGTTAACCTGTTACATGAATTTTAAAATTCTTAAATTAGTTGTTATTTGGTAAAAGGATAAGATCAATGGAATTGGACACTCTTATGTAACATTATTGTCCAACTAGAGTGATGTTGTCTTAAGATCACAAACAACTGATCTTGGTGTAAGGAAAAGTTTTTTGATGATCTTAATTATTTTAAATGAAGAATACACACATTTTGGGATCATTGGTTTGATTAGAATAATGGATCTTTTACATGAAACATGAGGGAAAGTGGTCAAAATGCCTAGGAATGAGGCATGAGCTATGTGTAAAAAGGGTGGCAACAAGTTCACTATTTTAGCATAAATGTTATTTTATGTGCCTAAATTTCCCCCAATTTTATTCTAGTAATGTAGTGAAGCAAAAGTATTAGATTAAAAGGAAAATTGTGTACCTAAACTTACTAGTGAATTGTAGCCTTGAATGTACCACAACACTGAATTATGATTCATGTGAACATGTAATGAAACATGCATAAATCAGTCCTTACTGAAGATGTAAACCTAAAATTAAAATACAATAAAATAAACTTATAGATGTAATAACAAGGAAGAAATATAACTGATTAAGTACATGAACCATTGTGTTTTCTTGGTGTAAAATTAGTGATTATAGAGGGTAAGATCTTTGGATTTTTTTCTTTGTTGAATATCTTAGATTAGACTATGCATGCCCCAATCCTCATTGATAGGTGAGCGTGCTTAACAAATCAAGATGTGTTTGACTCCACCAATTTATAACAAAATTATTGAAGTAATTTTGGAATCCATGTATGAATTCCAATAGATTATTCTAGTGTAAAAACTAGTGCAAAAGGGTGAACCAACCACTAAAATTGGATTAAGGTTTATTTCTAGTGAAAAACTGGTTCAAAGTTATAGTATGATGTGGGTTTACTGTATATAATGTGGAGAATGACATAGAATTTCTTTCCACTTATAAAACTAGTTAAAAAATGAGTAATGAGGTAATCATGTGTTGCACACATGTGCCCAATTTGATATATGGTGTATATTAATTATGAGACCAAGTAATAACAATAAAAATTATGATTAACAACTTGTCTACTAACCTAGAACACATGTTGCACATAATGCCCCCAAATAGAGAAAATATTAGACAAACTTGAGTATTTTATGAAACTTGACTCTACATATTTATTACTTACTATTTTGTACTACTTGAAATTCTAATATTTTTTTAAAGTGACAATTTTCTGCTTACTGGGATAAAAACACAATGTTTTGGACAACAATAAGGTGCACCCTTGTCTAATTAGAGTGCACATGTATAAAATTTCTCTCTGGATATGGGAAATGATAAAATATGTAAAATATACAAAAATTTGTCTATATAATACATTGTAGGGGATTAGTCTCTAAGATAAGACACTGTGTATGCCCCCTCTTTTGAGGTGAGTTATGAATCATGCACAATAAATTAACTCAAAATAAAAATAATTGTGTAAATGATGGTATGGAAAATATGTAAATATGAGTAGTAATGATAACATGTAAAATATTGTCATCATCATATGAGTAAAGAGTTATATTATAATATGCATTTGAAAATAAGCATACATAGTGATACTGTCTAGAAAAATGTTAGCCATGAATAATGTAAATAAGTAATATAAATGAGAATGTAAATCTAAAATAGAGTAACTCAATGAGGGATGCATGATATTTATCATGATAGGGAAAGATTGGAATATTCATGATGTCCATCATGCATTAAAAATTGAGTGACAATGTGTCATGGCCATGGCATACACACATAAATAGTACACACAAAGCCACAAAGCACACAATGGAAGGCCAATGGGCCACATACAAGGGACATGTTCAAATACCACTAACACATATAAAAATATAATGAATTATTTTGATACATATACAAGGACATGCTCAAATGTACACAAGACAAAATAGAGAATACACATAAGACATGATGAAGGAAAGAAAACATGGAAAACATGCATAAATACTTGTTATTGATCAGCATAATAAATTTTTAACATTATTATATTTAGTAACTTAGGTAATTGGTAAGATATCAATGTGTATTTAAGTGATAAATATCAATAGATTCTATGCAATGTAAATAACTAAGATATGAACAATAAAGGATAGCAAAAGAAGGATACAATCTATGTATAATATGCCTCTAGCGAAATTTATGATGTATAAACAAGCTATAATAGGTATGTGTCTTTTTTGAATATGATTATTGATATAATATGCTCAATAGGATGAGACTAGTGGAGTAGGACAACACAAGGCACACCTATCTGAGTAGGGTACACATATCTATTTATAGTTTATAAGTCTATGATAGCGGAATAACATGTGACTAGTTTTGCAAATGGAAACATGTATGTTATACATCCAATCATGTAAAATAATGAAACTAATGTGATATAAAATTAGATATAAATAATTATTGAATAACTAATAAATAAATTAACTAATGGAAATTAACTAAACATAAGCATGCATAGGTCCTGATTTTTGAATTTTCTTTTTCTTTTTGTATTTTTACATGTATAAGCTAAAATTTATCAATAAGATTAATAATTGATGACTCGATTAATTTCCTTACTATCAATAGATCCTATATCAAACAAACTAATAGTGACCTCTTGAAAATGAAAAGTATCATGCCACTCTATATGTTTTGTATCATTTTCATATACATATTCTATATAATTAGTATCATCATAATCATACCAATCTATATTATTATAATTATCATCATCATTTCAATTTTGAATTTTTGGAATGACACTCTTATCTTCTTTTATATCTAGATATGTAAAACTAACTAACCTATACTTTAGTATTGACTTTGTTGATTTCTCTTGTGTAATATGTATTGTAGTATTTTCGTTTACTAATATAAAATTACTTGTATCTATGTGTATTCTAGCTCAAGATATGATTTTTTTCCTCTAAATATATTTTTTATTTTGAAAATTATGTGACCTTTCCTTCATGATAAAATGATATGTAACATTTATTTTTATCAATCATTGCTTTTATATATTTTACCCATGTTCCTCCAAACACAACATCGTATGAACTTGGATTTGAAATAATAAGAAAAATTAAGGTAGAACTCTTTTGAAGAAAATTAAAATATTATTTTAATTTATCCCATACATATTGTATATGCACTAGTTTGATCCCAAGTGTTGAAGCTTATTTCCAAGAGATATAAGAAATGACATAGAACAAAAATTTATTTCCTCATAATATGTAACCTTGACATATATAAATTTATTTCCATATATATGGGTATTAATAGTGAAAGATAATTTATATGAGAAGATAATTGTAATTTCCCCTTGTAACCAAATTTGAAACATAAATTTTTGTATGGATTTATTGCTTTGGAAACTTTTTTGTTGGAAACATTCTTTTAAGAATGCTTTTTTTCTTATCTTGAATTTTTTTTGTAACTTTTCTTTTAGTAATTGCACTTTTTCTTGTTGTAACTTTTGTGACCTTTACTTTTCAATTTTTCCTTTTTTGTTTGTTATTTTACATCTTATGCCTTTTACAATCTTTATTTCTCCATTTTTTCCTTCTAAACCTTTTCTTGCTCTGAACTGTCCTTTGGTATCCATACTTGTATTTTTTTATTTTTGTAATAATTATGATTTTCCACTTTTTCTATTTTCACTTGTTACAATATTGGTTTCTTTATTGATGTATGTGATATAATATCACCAATATCAATAATAATTTGTATTTTATTCTTCAAATCTAAACAACTATCTATATTGTTGTCCCCCAAAAATATCACTCATTTTTGAGACAACATTTGAACTATTTTGGTCCTACAGACCAAAATTATCTCTTCCCTTTTCAAAATTTGTCTTGGGCATTCAAATTCCTCATTTTTCAAGCTTCTCAGAAATCTACGGACTCTACAGGCTTAAATCTACAGACTCAGTAGGAAGAGAAAATCTACGGACTCCACAGGCCAAGTTCAATGGGCTTTACAAGTTGATTTCTATAGAATTGATTTCTACGGACTCTACAGGTAGGTTCATTTCTACAGGTTCAAAGGCTTCTACAAGTAGGTTCAACCAAAAGAATCAGTTTCTAACACTTGGTCATTTTCAGGATTGGTTCAGTGCCTTGGTTCAATCAAAAATGTCTATCTGCAAGCATTCAAGCAAAAGAGGCTTGAACCATTGAACCGTTGAACCACTTTGGTTTAAAGGTTCAACAAGTTCAAGGTTTAATTGGTTCAATGCTTTTGGTTTGTCAATTGGTTCAAGGCTTTGTTTGAACCATTGAACCAAAGCGTGGTTCAACGGTTGGTTAAACATCTTTTGGTTCAAAGGTGGGTTCAAACACATGGTTCAAAGGCTTTGTTTGAACCGTTGAACCAAAACTTGGTTCAACAGTTGATTCAAACAAATGGTTCAATGACTTAGTTCATCTGCTTGGTTTAAAGGCTTGGTTCATTCAATTAAACCATCGGCTTGAACCATTTTGGTTCAAGGCTTGGTTCAACCAAGCAGTTCATTGCAGTGGTTCAACAAAGTGGTTCAATGGAGCGGTTCACTCAGACGGTTCAGAGGAGTAATTCAAATGTAAAAGTTCAAAGAGCCTCCCAAAGGACAAAGTGCCCTTATAGAGGGCACTTAGATGACAAAAGTACCCTTCAGAAGGGTCATTATCAAAGAAGCCTTAAAAGGTAAATTCTTTCGGATTTCTGTTTAAGGCATTTGAAAAAGACTAAGGCAAGAAGCAATTCCTTCAGACTTTTTGTTTGAAGGAATTCCTTCAGACAAAAAAACCAAAAGAATTCAGAGAAGCTGCGGGCAAAAAGCCCAAAGAAATAACCAAGGTAAAAGTGATAGGAACATTTTTTGTGGACTTTTTGTCTGTGGGAAATTTCCATGGACTTTTTATCTGCAGGAATTTGTCTAGGGAAAATGCCTGCAAGAAACCTACAAAAGGCCGTCGAAGGACCCTGAAGGGCAGGTGCCCTTGTGGGGGACTCCTAGCTATTGAATAGAAGGACAGTTCCCTGAAGTTGAAGGGTCACCTTCCCTTCGGGAAGATGTAAAACAAGAATCCCGAAGGCCATTCAAAGACTGCCCAAAGGGTAGATACCTTACGGGGAGCTCTTCTCAACCCAAAATAGATCATTTTTTAAGGCTCGATAGGGCAGATTCTTTCTAGGAAAGTACCAAATAGAAAAGCTGAAGAAGGACCAAGGGGTGACGTACTCGAAGATGTCAAATTCAACACAGTGAACTAGCTATTGAAAATATAGTGACAGGGACGTGAACATCAATTTTAAAGCTCATAAAATAGCTGTTGATCCTTTAAATCTATAGACCTGAATGCATTCACAAACTTCAAGCCCAAGACTAGCAAAAAGTGAGAAAGGAATAGAATAGCAAATTGAATCTAGGACTTGATTCAATTAACCAAAAAAGGAGGAATGGTGAAGGTAGGATTAGATCACCAGGTAGACATTGAAAGTTGCAAACTTTCAATAGCGTGACTTGTTTCTCTGCATTGATAAAATCAAATGGGTAAACACCCCTAAGTTCTAGCCTATCTTCTTAATAGATTCCAATGCAACATGATGTGTTACTATTCTCGAGTCCTTATTGAAGAGGCTATATAAGGGACTCTCTTTTATTATAAATGGATCTCTTTTTGACAATCAGAACGAAACTCTACCCAAATTGAAAGACACTTTTGAGACTTTGAGCTCAGTTTGTTTATCATATTTTGTTATTGGAATAAGAAAGCAAGTGGTTTTTTAGACTTTGTGCTGTAATATCTTTATTGTTGAGGAAACTATTCTTATGTCTTTTTCCTTAATATATCTTTTATTCCTTTAATTCAACAAGTAGAATTAGTGACAACAGTCAAGAAGGTGTCTTAAAGAGTCAATTTTGGAGAGACTTTATGCCCCCATAATTGCCTTTAGTGTGTTTTTTGTTCATTTCTATGTAAAGGACCTTGGGGTGACTTTGTGCCCTCATTGTCCTTCATATCTTACTCTTGAGCAATTCAGACATAGACTTTGTGCTGCATCTCGATTTGTTGGTTATTACATCCTTTGTTACATTTTGCTATTACTACCTGGAGTATTCTTATGGCTTGTTGAATAGTACTTTTGAAAGAAGAGGAGTGCTTTTTGTCATTTTCCTTGAGTTTCTCCTTTGATCCGCACACATCATCTCTGAAGAAAGAGAGATGGATGGTTTGTCCTACCCTTGAATATTATTTTCTATATATATTTATATATATATATATATATAGCCTATCTATAGGGAACCTCCCCTTGATGAGAGGAGAGATCAGTCCCCTTCTGATGTGGTAAACCTACACATTTGGATGACTAATCTTCCTACTTTGGCTAATCAGACCTATTTTGTTTATCAGTACGTTGATCGACAAAATATTCAACCAACATATATCATGCCCATGTATTATATGATATGAAAAATAGTATTTTTTTCTCCTTAGAGGGTGTATCAGAGATAATTTGATCCACTTATTTTGAAACATTTCCCTTAGAATCTCATTTGAACTCTTATTAGCCTTTTTCAAACTTTTTCAATCACCTATTGTATAAGTATTCTATCTTAGCTTGCCCTTTTGATATGAGATATTGTTAAGCACAAAATTTCTAGATGAATATCAAAAGACATAATTAATACTACTACATTATGGATTCTTTGACTTTCTCATAGTGATGATCCTTAAGAGATTAAAAAACATAAACAATGGATACTTGTGATTGAATATGAAAAGAGACATCCTCTAGAGGAGATGTGAAAGATGGAGGGGTTTGAGGAAGGATATGTTGGTTACCTTATTTTGTAACTATAGTATGGGATACCTTACCCTATGGAGTAGTGATAACATGGACCTAGTTAAATAAAAAATAGATATCACTCTCTTAGGGTTAGAAAGAGGAAGAGATTATTTTTTAGCCATTTTAATTTTTACAAAGACTAAAATGAGAAAAAAAGGATAGAAACATATGAATTCAACAAAAAATCCAATATTATTAGGAAATGAGAATTTAATTTGAAACTCTAGGATGACAAATTTTAGAAGGAAACCTTAGGGACAAGAATAAGGCTTAAAATATTTGATAAATATACAACTTCTCCAATATGTTCTATATTTTTTGTAGAAACCAAATATGCTAGACCCTAATTGGATAAACCTTTACATAAAATTAGAATGTTAAATTTATGCAATAAATGACACAAATTTATTTATAACTTATTAAATTTGGAAACATAATAAATGAATAAATTAATAAGGAAAACATAAACTAAGATGTAAACTATATCTAGGGTTGGAACTGATTAGGAGGATGTATTGGCTAAGTAATGATATAGAACAAGAATTTGAATTCTTTATAGACATGTAAATTTTAACTAGATAGGGTACCAATACACTATTGTCCCTTGGGAGTGTCATTTTCTAGTGGGTGGTAGAATTTTTATATTTTTGTGACAAGTTAAATTCATTTACTTGTGTGTTTTATGGATTGTGTAGGAGCTTTTGATCCGTTACAAAAAAAAATTATATATTATTTTTAATTATAACCCTAACTTAATAGACCAAGAGGATAAAGAATCATGGGATAAAAATGTATTAGTGTTTGAAGTTGTGTGTGAACTCAAAACTCTTTATTTTAAGTGTTACCTACATACCAATACTCTAAAGAGGGATCAACCTCTACATAGTTCTCCCATGTTATGGTGGTGTGTGTAAATTACTAGTGAATAATGCTAGATGTCGGTGAAATCTTGGTGTGATTAAGTGATTTAACTATGAATTATGACCTTGGAAGTGTATTCATACTTTATTTTAGGGATAATATGGAAATGCGTATTCATAATTAGAATAGTTAATTTTATCTCAATGTATAATTAGAATTCTATTGATTTTCACTATGGAAGCCTCTTGTGTGGTAAATGGCTTGAAATATATATTTGTAGTGATCAATAGGGAATTAATTTGGATGGGGATTGATAAAATTATTATTTTACCTATTTCAAAAATAAAAATAAAAAAGATTAGTCATTATTTGGTGGGAGGACAAGAGCAATGGAACTAAACACTTTCAGAGAGTGTTGTTTTCCAATTAGTGTGTTGTTATCCTAAGAGTACAAAACACTAATTTAGGTGTAAGGAAAAATCTATGGATGATTCTAAGTTATTTATAATGAAGAATAGGGACATTTTTAGATCATTGGTTTGTTTACAAGAAATAGGTCATCCACATGAAAAATGAAAGAAAGTGGTCAAAAGGCCCTAGAATGAGGCATGAGTTGAGTTTGTAAAAAGGGTGGGCACAAGTGCTCTATTTTAGCTTAAATTTTAATTTATGTGTATACACTATGATATATCCATTTTTTAGATTATTTTTCCAAGGTTTTATTTTTTTTACAATATTTTGGTTGATTATAATATCTTTTACTTTTGGCATAGAGTAGAAAAGTAATAAGACTCTTCATCATCTAGTTTATTTTGTTAAACATGATCACATTGATATGATGTATTTAGATTGAAGATTATGTAGTTAATTATTCCATTTGAGATCATAGTATTACAATAAATGGTTTATATGATATTGTTTATTGGGATAGGATGTTATACATGATATATTTCCTTAGCATGTTAATCTATCATTTTGATTATTGTGTTTAGGATATATGTATACATGATTAGCTATATTGCTAACACATTTCTTACAATTGATTAAAATTAGTTATATATTTATATATTGGATGAATTTTATATTTTAATATAATGTGTAGATTAAATATGGCCACGGAAGTGGTAAATAATGAACACATATATCTTAGGGGGATAACCAATTTCTTTATTTTTTAAATTCTCAAGCCACCTTAGTTATTATATTTTCAAAGTGGAATTATGTTATGTGAATGTGGTTAAGTCATTGAATTGTGATTTTTGTGATGTTATGGTTTATAATTAGGATTTTAGGTAAAATTTAATTATTAAAATTATAAAAAAATAAAATATTTTAAAAATATAAAATTAGAACATAAATATGACATGTTTTCTAGTTATTGTAAATTTAATTTATATTATTTATCAAATGTTTGGTAGATTACATATAATTTTTACATGTACATATATTTTATGATATATAAAATTGAGATTCATAACATGTATATTATACATGATACATAGATGTATATATTCAAGACACTCATACACCCACATGCCAATGTTAGGGGCATCTCATTCCATAGGTTACATTATGACAAGTCATAGGTTTTTGTGAAATTTCCATTTAACATGTTGAGCTATATTTAATTTTCATACATGCCTTGACCTTTCTTATATACTTTACAATTTATTTCATTGATATGCTACTTTAATATGTTATGAAATTGGTGGCATTGTTTGATGGTGTAGACTTTGACTTGTTTTATGCTTCAATTTTTTTATTTCATTTCCTATAGGATACTAATTGATTATGCATTATTTGGATTTGATTGAGTGTGTCATTTTATGCCTATTTATTTATCCCATTCCTTCTCTTTTTTATTTTTCTTAATTGATTTTTTCATTATATGACTCTTTATTTTAGCCATTTCTTTCTTTTGAAACTATTGTTCAAGGTTTTTTTCATCATATGAATTAAATTTATATGTATTTTTCCCTGTGTGACATTTGATTGTCCATTGAGTGTGGATATTTCCTTGTGTGAAATTTTATGGTCCATTATGTGTGGCTCTTTCCTTGTGTGACATTTGATTATCCATTTTATGTGGATTTCACCTTGTGTGCCATTGAGTACTATTATGTGCATCATGGCCATGCCATTACATGTTTATGAGTGGATAAATATAGGACTATATACTTAATTTGTGGTTTCATGATCTATATCATGAACATTTCATACTATGTGGGGTGGCATGATCCATATTATATAGCTTCTTGTGTAAGTTACAATTCTTTGGTTATATTTTTGATGACCACTACTACATTCCTTATTGATTTATATACTTTGACATGAGACTTATATGCCTAACTATAAATGTTTAATATATGATTTAATGATATATTCATACCATGATGAAATTTTATCTGCATGTTAACACATGATTGTACATGATTTCATCTTTATATATAACATGATGAAGTTAACTCTTTTCTTTTGAGATGAGTAATTCACAGGCTACATCCCTCACCTTAAAAGGCAAACATATTAGTGGGCCAATCAAAAATATTTGATACTCTATGCATAGATAAATCATATTTTGGATAGAATACATGATTTATAAGTTCACATAAGTTTTTTGGTTTATGTTATGAGATAAATGTTTGTAATCTAGGAAAAATTGGGGGGCATATATAATGCATATGTACACATTATACAAAAACTTGAGTTACAAGTTTTCATATTTTTAGATTTGGGATGTATAAAACTATATATCATGTTATCACCTATTATATCAAATTATGTGGCATGAACATTTTTCATGCATACAATATTACATTTTTTTATTTTAGAACATATCAATTATGTGATATTGATGGTATTGAGAATTTAATATTTTGAATCTATAAGTCTATCTATAGTGGTTAATTCACCCTAAATGATCCTAATATAAGCTCCCACTTCCATCTTGAGTTTCAAGATTATTTAAATGAATAATGTGGTTGAGGTTCAACATCACTCAATGACTTAGCACTACTCTCTCTTCATGAGGGTTAGGGCATTTATTTTCATATCCCTTAGCCCTTGCCTTTGTAAATTTATCCATTAGGGAATGATCCCCATAATATCCAATGCTTCAAAAAGAATCACAATCATCCAATGATTCAAAGGAATCATCATCTTTAATATGTCATAGGGCAACATGGTTCACTTTATTACAAATTTATTTTTTTCCTTACCCTTTAAATTTAAAATGTTTCATTTATCTAATTCATTGCAGATTTCACATATAGACATTGTTTTTTACATGTTTCATTGTATGTGTTCATGGATAAAAATACACACTTGAATCCTTCTCCCAAAGACAAAGTGTGTTTACGCACTCAAGTACATTTTTTATCCTTTTACTCTAAATTTTTTAATTTAATACTAGGATAAAATGGGGGAATTTTTAGACTCTATAATATTGTATTATACACTTTGAAATATCAATATCAACCTACCTTCACCTTACATGAATTGTGAATAAATAGATGCTCTTGCACACTTTTCTATTTTATCCACATGCTTTCTATGTATTTGACCTTCTTGATATATTATCATTCACCTACAAGAATTCCCTAATTTGTGTATAACTTATTTATTATCACACTCAGACTGTCTCCATATCATTAGATTAATATTTATATAGGTCTCAAACATATTTTTTAAAGTTAGATACTTACATAATTTTGGATATGTTTAATTATAAAATAACCTATCCACATGCCAAGTAACAGTTATTTTAAAAATTGAAATTATATTTATGGTTTCATTTATACATTTCACATGTTAGTGGAATGAAAAGTTACCCAAATATTTAACTATTTATACAAGTCAATCTTGATATTATTTAAAAATATAGCATTTTAAATCATGTACTAATAAATCCTATTATATCACATGCACATTCAAAGGGACTTACTAAAACATTAAAATTTAAAAATCAATCATGAGTAGGACCTAGAAAAGTTTGAAGTACTTAATCCAAGCCAATTTTTACATTATAAAGAGTTAAAATATATATTACATGTTGCATTCATAAAAGGATCACCATTTCACACATACACATAATGGGAAGAAATACGAATGATTTGAATTCCCTACCTAAAATATTTGATACATAGGTAGCACTTGTTGTAAATATTGCCATTGATGTCAAAGGTCTAGAATTATTGGTGATAAAGGCTCCATTGCATTTAATGGTGTTTTTAATACTCATATCTTAGCTAATGTGTGCTAATATTTATTTAATATTAATAAATATATTTTTGGTTGCATATAAGTCATAAGAGGGCCTATGGAGAAGTCAAAGAGTCGTGGGTTTAAAAAAAAAAGAGGAATGGGACACATTTTCTCATGAAGAGTCATCTTGAGAAATTCCAAGAGTCACCATGTAAAGACAAAAGAGGGCATGGTGACATTTCCATGAAGGAACACTTTGAAGAATATAAAAAGTCACCAAGATAAAGACAAACGAGGAAAAGATGCATTTTCTTATGAAGGGTCACCATATGACTTTTCAAATGCAAGGATATGAAGGATCATGCAAGTTTGGTGCCATTTTCTATGAGGATTGAATGGTCACAAAGGGTGAATACCAAAGGTCATCTGGAAAGCTATAAATAAAGGCTTGAGAAGCCATTTGTAATATGCAAGAGAGTGCATGGTTTGTATTTATTTTTGAAGAGTGAAAAGTAGGAGATATTGTAGAGTTTTATCATTTGTTGAGTAAGCAACATTGAGAGATAGATGTGTTTTATACACAAGATGGGTTGGTGCTCATGTGGGTTGGTGCTCATAAATCTTTGTAAGGGGTTGGTGCTCCTATGGGTTGGTGCTCACAAATAGTTGTTATGTTGGTGCTCTTGTAAGTTGGTGCTTGAAAAATTTGTACTTTGAGTTGGTGCTCATTCATATACTTGAGATTGTTCTCCATGGTTTTTCCCACTTTGGGTTTCTACGTAAAAATTTGTTGTCTCTCTCTCTCTTGTGTGGTGCATATTATTATTTTAGTTTTATTACATACTTTGAATGTGTGATTAAGTAGTTAAATAAAAGAAACTAGATTAAATAAAAGATATATAATATACTGATTCACCCCCCCCCTCTCAGTATATTTTGTGCTTAACAATTGGTATCAGAGTAGGTTTCTTTAGAAAAAGTTTTACAGCTTGAAGGTAGATCGGGAAAACATGATGGTTGGATCACATGAAGGTTTTTATACAAATAGGGCACCTTTGTTTGATGGGACAAATTATGTTTTTTGGAGCATCAGGATGAATACTTATTTGATGGCCTTTGGATTTGACATTTGGCAAGCAATGGTGGAGGAATATGAAGAGCCTAGACACTTGTAACTACTTTGGTAGAAAAGAAGGCAAGTGAAAATAATGTTAAAGCTTTCAATGCTATTTTATGTGGTTTATGTGAATCAAAATTTGTTAAAGTTATGTAATGTAAATCTGCTCATAAAACTTGGGTAAAATTTGAGAATATTTACAAAGGTGATGGAAAGGTTCAACAAGCTAAGCTTCAGACTTTTAGAAGATAGTTTGATATTTTTAAGATGGAAGAGGGAGAAAATATATCAAGTTATCTTTTATAGATTGATCAAATAGTTAATCAGATTCAACGTCTTAGAGAAAAGTTAGAAGAATCAATTATGATTCAAAAATTTCTGAGATCTCTAAGATTGAGATATGATGCAAAAGTTTTAGAAATTGAAGAGATTAAGAATTTAGCCAAGCTAAATATGGATGAGCTACATGGTACTCTTACAACATATGAAATGTAGACTGAACAAGAGAAACCCTCAAAGAGAGAAGCTATTTTCAAGACATCAAAGAAAGAAAAGGCTAAGATTCAAGAATCAAATTACAGTTCTAGCGATGATGAAGATGAAAATGGAGCTCTATTCATTTGCAAGTTGAAAAAGGGCATAGGTAAATATCAAGGAAAATTATCTTTTAAATGTTTTAATTGTGGAAAGATTAGACATTTTGTAGCTAAGTGCCCAGATAAGGGCAATGATGACAATGAAGAAGGAAAGTCTACATACAAGAAGAATTTCAAAGGAAAATTCAAGAAGGGATTCGAGAAGAAGAGTTTGTATTATAAAGATCCTACCTCAGTGAAAGATAGTGGAGTCAGTGATTTAGAAGAAGAAGAGATTCTATTCATGGCCATACATGAAGATGCCTCCATAAAAAAAAGTATAGATGATCAAACAGAAGAATAGGATGAAGCCAAAATGAATCTAGAAAGAGAACGCATTTGTGCCTTAGAAGAGTTAAAAGCTCTTGAGAAGAAGAATCTAAGATTAGAGGTCCAGATCGAGAAAAATAAAAAAGAGTCAAAGGAAATAATTGAAGATCTACAAGCACACTTTGAAGAAGCCAAGAAGAATGAAGAAGATCTAATGGCATAGTTGTAAAAATTAAGTAAAAAATGTGAAAGGTATGTTATTGAAATTGCTTCTTTAAAATCAGATCTTGAGAAAATAAATAAAGCAATCAATGATAAAGCAACCAATGATTCAAAATTTTAGAATAACACTAATATGTTGAATAAAATATTAGAAAGTCAAACATCAATGTCAGATAAGACATGTATCATATTTGAAAAAGAGAAAGGGGAGGCCATTAATTTTACAGACAAGAAAGAAGGAAAGAGATATGTTAAAGCTCTTACAAAAGAGGAAATCAAAAGGGAAGAAGTTAACAATATAGAGGACATCTCAAATAAAGAAGGCTAGAAAGAACAGAGATACCAAAGGAAATTTGGTCAGAGATATACAAACAGGTCCTATTTTTATAGTTACTATTTTTATTGTAATGAATATGGTCATAATAAAATAGAATTTCAAATAAGGGCTAAAAATTTCATAAATAAGGAGAAGGAAAGTCATGCAGATTCAAATAGAAGCTACAACTCTTTTGCTCTTCTATCAGACTTTAATGAAAAGGCCATAATATCTTAAAGTGTAACAACTTCAGACACATAACCTAATATTGTAGAATCATGTTAAATTCAATCAAAAAGGACTAGAGTCTCAAGGCTCTATTATCAAGAAGAAAGTTTAGATAGGTTCATGGTAGAAGAAACAACCTAAAAAATCTATGTTAGTGCAGATAACTTTGCATGCAAGAAATGAAAAAAAGACATGGTTCATTGATAGTGGATGTTTGAGGCACATGACAAGATACAAAATCAAGTTCATAACTTTAAATAAGATTAACGGTGTCACAGTGATATTTAGAGATAATACTACTCCCAAAATTCTTGAAAAAGGTACACTAAGTTTGGATAATGGTAGAACTAAAACTAAAAATGTTTTTTATGTAGAAGGTCTTAATCATAATCTTTTGAGTGTAAGTCAAATGTGTGATTAGGAAAACACACTAAATTTTTATGTAAAAGGTTGTGAAATTAGGAGAAAAGATTCAAATTTGTTGGTTGCAAATGCTCAAAGAACAAGCAAACATTTGTATATGCTATCAGACATCAAAGGTCAAAGATGTTGTTTGAGTCAGATTGAAGAAAGATGGCTATGACACAAGAGAATGAGACACATAAATTTTTACAATACTATCAACATCAGTAAGGAGCAAGTAGTCAAAAATATTCCAAAGATTACAAAGCCATCTGACACGCTTTGTGAACCTTATCAACATGGGAAGCAGGCTAGAAGGTGGTTCAAAACAAAAGAGTACTCGACCACTTAGATGCTAGAGCTTGTTTACACTAATTTGTGTGGACTTATGAGAACTCAAAGTACTCAAGGTGAGAAATATTTCATGTTGATTATTGATGATTTTTCACATATGACTTGAGTAATATTTTTAAATAAAAAATCAGAAGCTTTCAAACATTTCAAATATTTGATGCATTATTTGAGAATGAAACTAGTTTGAAGATTAAGTGTCTAAGATCACATCAAGGAGGAGAATTCATGTCAAATTAGTTTATTGAGTTTTGTGAAGACCATGGAATAAAAATACATTATTCAGTAGCCAAAACTCCACAATAAAATGGAGTAGTTGAGCAAAGAAACATAATAGTTCAAGAGATGGTGAGGATAATGCTAAATAAATCTAAGATACCAGATAAATGTTGGAGAGAGGTAGTTTATATAATAGTGCATATTTAGAATAGAACATATTTGAGAGTCAATAATTACAAAACTCCTTATGAGCTATGGAAAGACAAACTAACAATAATTGATTATTTTAGAGTTTTTGGTAGCAAAAGTTTCATAAAGAGAACCAACAAAAACCTTGGTAAGTTTGAATCCAGAGCAGATGAAGGTATATTTCTTGGTTATGCATGCAAAGGTAAAGCTTATAAATGTTATAACAAAAGAACCAAGAAATTTTTTGAAAGTGCAAGTGTCAGGATAGAAGAAGATGGAACACAAAGAATCAGTGATCTAGTAGACATTCTTGAAATTATTGAAGAGGAAAATTTTGAAGAATTAGATGAAGATGAGAAAAAGGAAACCAAAACTTCATGTAATTTGTTTGGAGAAATCATAATGAAAGTGACATTATTGGAGACATAAATGAAGGAATCCACACTAGAATAATGATGGTAAGTGAATCTAAGAAAGTTAATTTCTCTTTGTTATCAAAAATTTAGCCTAGAACTTTTTCAGAAGCTAGACATGATAAGCATTGGGTTAAGGCAATAGATAAATAATTAAATTAGATAAAAAAAAAAGATACTTAGGAATTAGTTCCTAGACCAAAAGATCATAATGTGATAGGAAAAAAATGGGCTTATAAAAATAAGTTGAATGAAAATGGAGAAGTGACCAGGAATAAAGCAAGATTAGTATGTAAAGGATATGCTCAGATTGATGGAATAGATTTTGAAGAAAATTTTGCACCAGTGGCAAGGCTAGAATCTATTAGAATGTTTCTTGCATATGAAGTGTTTAAAAATTTCAAAGTGTTTTAGATAGATGTCAAATATGCCTTCCTAAATAGGAATCTAGAAGAATAGGTCTACATTAAGTAGCCTAAGGGATTTATTCTCTCAAATATTAGTAGCCATGTATGTAGATTGAAGAAAGCACTGTATGGATTGGAATAAGCTCCTAGAGCTTGGTATGCAATACTTGATAAGTACATATAAGATCAAGGTTTCAAGAGAGGATTTGCTAACAGTAATCTCTACATCAAAATAAAAGGTGAGCATCAATTAATTATTGTGGTATATGTTGATGACATCATTTTTGGAGGAAACATTAAAAAGATGACAAAAGAATTTTCTAATAATATGCAAAAAGAATTTGAGATGTCTATGCTTGGATAATTTTCATTTTTCTTAAGATTTCAAATATTTTAGTTAGATAAAGGAATTTTCATATCTCAAAGTAAATATGACAAGGAAATGTTGAAGAAATTTAGTCTTGAGGATTGTGCACCAATTGGCACACCAATGTGTACAATAAATAAGGTGAGAAAGGATAAAGATTCACCTATTGTAGATCAATCTTTATATATATATATATATATATATATATATATATATATATATATATATATATATATATATCTATGTTGGTAGTCTTTAATATTTGATAACATTAATGCTAGACATCATGCATATAGATGGTATGGTTGCAAGATATCAGTCAGCTCCAAAAGATAGTCGTGTTCAATTAGTGAAAAGAATATTCAGATATATTAAGGGGATATTGGATTATGAATTGTGGTATCCCACACATAGATATTTCACTTTAGTTGCTTATATAGATTCAGATTGGGTAGGATGTTTGGATGATATAAAGAGTATAAGTGAAAGATATTTTTTCCTTGGTGATAGCTTAGTATCATGGTTAAGCAAAAAGTAGAATTTAGTATCACTTTCTACATCTAAAGTAGAATATATTACAACGGTATTGTGTTGTACTCAAGTGCTTTGGATGAAGCAAACTTTGGAAGATATCAAGGTAAAATGTGATGTACCTATTTATATTTTTTATGATAACACAAGTGTTATTAATATTTTGAAGAATCCAGTGATGCATTCAAAAAAAAACATATTCCCATTAGATATCACTTTTTGAGAGAGAAAGTAGTAGATCAATAGGTTAAGATGGAATATATCAGTACTATAGAAAAAATTGTAGATATTTTCACAAAAGCACTACCAAAAGACACATTTGAGTATTTGCAAGAGAAGTTGGGAGCAATTTCTTTTTCTTTCTGCCATTGAGGTTCAACATCAATTAAGGGGGAGCTAAGTGTTAGCTCTAGGTAGGCCCTTTGCCATTGATGTCAAAGGGGGAGAAGAATAGAAATAGGTATAGGTATAGGTACAGGTGAAAAAATAGGTACAAGGAATAGGTACAAGTTGCTATAATAAGGGGGAGTTACTATATTTTTTAGATGGTAGTATGTGTATGCTTTAAGATATGATAGTTTTAATTTGAGGTTGCCATCAATGACAAGGGGGAGATTATTGGAAATATTGTCATTGATGCCAAAAGTCTAGTATTATTGGTGATAAAAGCCCCATTGTATTTAATGGTGTTTTTAATATTCATATCTTAGCTAATGTGTGTTAATATTTATTTAATATTAATGAATATATTTTTAGTTACATATAAGTCAAAAGAAGGCCCATGGAGAAGTCAAAGAGTCACAGGGTAAAAGACAAAAGAGGACTGGGATTCATTTTCTCATGAAGAGTCATCTTGAGGAATTCCAAGAGTCACCATATGAAGACTAAAAGAGGGTATGGTGCATTTTTCCATGAAGGGACACTTTGAGGAATATGAAAAGTCACCAAGATAAAGACAAAAGAGGAAAGGATGTATTTTTTTATGAAGGGTCACCATATAACTTTTCAAATGCAAGGATACGAAGGGTCATGCAATTTTAGCACCATTTTCCATGAGGATTGAAGGGCCACAAAGGGTGAATGCCAAACTATAAATAAAGGCTTGAGAAGCCATTTGTAATATCCAAAAGAGTGCATGGTTTGTATTTATTTTCAAAGAGATAAAAGTAGGAGATATTATAGAGTTCTATCATTTGTTGAGTAAACAACATTGAGAGAGAGTTGTGTTTTATACACAAGAGGGGTTGGTACTCTTATGGGTTGGTGCTCAAAAATAGTTGTTATATTGGTGCTCAACAAAGGAGTTGGTGCTCTTGCAAGTTGGTACTTACAAACTTTGTATTTTGAGTTGGTGCTCATTCATATACTTGAGATTATTCTCTGTGGTTTTTCCCACTTTGGGTTTCCACATAAAAATTTGGTGTCTCTCTCTTGTGTGGTGTATATTATTGTTTCAGTTTTATACATACTTTGAATGTGTGATTAAGTGGTTAAAAAAAAATTATATTAAGTAAATATATATCATATACTGATTCACCCCCTCTTTCAATATATTTCATGCTTAACAATTGGTATCAGAGCAGGTTCCTTTGGAAAAAGTTTTGCAGCTTGAAGGTAGATCAAGAAAGCATGATGAATAGATCACATGATGGTTTTTATATAAATAAGTCACCTTTGTTTGATGAGACAAATTATGTGTTTTGGAGCATAAGGATGAAGACTTATTTGATGGCCCTTGGATTTGACATTTGACAAGTAGTGGTGGAGGATTATGAAGAGCCACAGACACTTTTAAATACTCTAGTAGAAAAGAAGGTAAATGAAAATAATGCTAAAGATTTAAATGTTATTTTATGTGGTTTATGTGAATCAAAATTTGTTAAAGTTGTGCAATTTAAATATGCTCATAAAACTTAGATAAAACTTGAGAATATTTACAAAAGTGATGGAAAGGTTTAGCAAGCTAAGCTTCAGACTTTTAGAAGATAGTTTGAGAGTTTGAAGATGGAAGAGGAAGAAAATATAGAAAGTTATCTTTTATAGATTGATCAAATAGTTAATCAAATTCAAGGTCTTAGAGAAAAGTTAGAATAATCAATTATGGTTCAAAAAGTTTTGAGATCTCTACCATTGAGATATGATGCAAAAGTTTCAGTAATTGAAGAGATGAAGAATTTAGCCAAGCTAAAGATGGATGAGCTACATGGTATTCTTACAACATATGAGATGTGGACTGAACAAGAGAAGCTATTTTATAACATCAAAGAAAGAAAAGGCTAAGATTCAAAAATAAAGTGACAATTTTAGTGATGATGAAGATGACAATGGAGCTCTATTCATTCACAAGCCGAAAAAGGGCACAGGTAAATATCAAAGAAAATTACCTTTTAAATTTTTTAATTGTGGAAAGATTGGACATTTTACAGCTAAGTGCCCAAATAAGGGCAATGATGACAATAAAGAAAGAAAGTCTACATACAAGAAGAATTTCAAAGGAGAATTCAAGAAGGGATTCAAGAAGAAGAGTTTGTATTCTAAAGATCCTAGCTCAGTCGAAGATAGTGGAGTCAGTGATTCAGAAGAAGAAGAGATTCTATTCATGTCCATACATGAAGATGCCTCTACAAGCAAAAGTATAGATGATAAAAAAATAAGAATAGGATGAAGCTGAAGTGAATCTCGAAGGAGAACTCATTTGTGACTTAGAAGAGTTAAAATCTCTTGAGAAGAAGAATCTAAGATTAAAGCTCCAGATTGAGAAAAATTAAAAGGATTCAAAGGAAATAATTGAATATCTACAAGCACACTTTGAAGAATCCAAGAAGAATGAAGAATATCTAATGGCACAGATGTAAAAAGTAAGTAAAGAATGTGAAAGGTATGTTATTGAAATTACTTTTTTAAAAGTAGCTCTTGAGAAAATAAATAAAGTAATCAATGATAGAGCAGCCAATGACTTAAAATATGAGAATATCACTAATATGTTGAATAAGATATTAGAAATTCAAAGATCAATGTCAGATAAGACAAGTATCAGATTTGAAAAAGAGAAAGGGGAGGACACTACTTTCATAAACAAGAAAAAAAGAAAGAGCTATGCTGAAGCTCTTGCAAAAGAGGAAATAAAAAGGGAAGAAGTTAATAATATAGAGGACATCTCAAATAAAGAAGGCTGGAAAGAACAGAGCTACAAAAGGCAATCACATTAGAGATACATAAATAGGTCCTATTTTTATGGTTACTATTTTTATTGTAATGGATATGGTCATAAGAAAATAGAATGTCAAAAAAGGGCTAACAATTTCAGAAATAAGGAGAAGGAAAGTCATATAGAGTCAAGTAGAAGCCACAACTCTTTTGCTTATCTATCAGGATTTAATGAAGAAGCCATAATATGTTACAAGTGCAACAACTTTGGACACAACCCGATACTATAGAATCATGTTTGAGTCAATAAAAAAGGAATAGAGTTTTAAGGTTCCATTCATCAAGAAGAAAGTTTAGAGAGGTTCATGGCAGAAGAAACAACCTAAAAAATCTATGTTGGTGCAAACAACTTTGCATGAAAGAAATGAAGGAAATCCATGGTCCATTGACAGTTGATGTTCGAGGCACATGACAAGAGACAAAATTAATTTCATAACCTTGAAGAAGATTAATGGTGGCATAGTGAAATTTGGAGATAATACTACTGCCATAATTGTCAAAAAAGGTACACTAAGTTTGGATAATGGTAGAGCTAAAATTGAAAATGTTTTGTATGTAGAAGGTCTTAAGCATAATCTTTTGAGTTTAAGTCAAATATGTGATCAGGAGCACACACTAAAGTTTTATGTAGAAGGTTGTGAATTTAGGAGAAAAGATTTAGATGTGTTGGTTGTAGATGCTCAGAGAACATGCAATAATTTATATATGCTATCAGACATCAAAGGTCAAATATGTTTTTTGAGTTAGATTGGAGAAAGTTGGCTATGGCACAGGAGAATAGGACACAAATTTTGACAATCTTGTCAACATCAAAAAGGAGCAAGTAGTCAAAAATATTTCAAAGATTACAAAGGCCATCTGACATGCTTTGTGAACCTTGATAGCATGGGAAGTAGGCTAGAAGGTAGTTTAAAATAGGTTAAGATAGAATATATCAGTAATATAGAACAGATTGTAGATAATTTGAAAAAGGCACTACCAAAAGACACATTTGAGTATCTTCAGGAGTTGAGAGTAATGTCTTTTACTTCCTACCATAGAGGTTCAACATCAATTAAGGGGGAGCTAAGTGTTAGCTCTAGGTAGGCCCTTTGCCATTGATGTCAAAGGGATAGAAAAATAGAAACATGTATAGGTACAGGTGTAGAAATAGGTATAGGTACAAGTTTCTACAATAAGGGGGAGTTACTATATGTTTTTTAGATGGTAGTATGTGCAAGTTTTAGGATATGGTAGTTTTAGTTTGAGGTTGCCATCAATGACAAGGGGGAGATTGTTGGAAATATTGTCATTGATGTCAAAGGTCTAGCATTATTAGTGATAAAGGCCCCATTGCATTTAATGGTGTTTTTAATATTCATATCTTGGCTAATGTGTGTCAAAATAAGGCCCATGGAGAATTTAAAGAGTCACATGGTAAAAGACAAAAGAGGAAAGGGATGCATTTTCTCATGAAGAGTCATCTTGAAGAATTCCAAGAGTCACCATGTGATGACAAAAGAGGGTATGGCACATTTTTCCATGAAGGGACACTTTGAGGAATAAGAAAAGTCACCAAGATAAAGACAAAAGAGGAAAGGACACATTTACTTATGAAGGGTCACCATATGACTTTTCAAATGCAAGGATATGAAGGGTCATGCAAGTTTGGCACCATTTTCCATGAGGATTGAAGGGTCACAAAGGGTGATTGCCAAAGGTCATTTGGAAAGCTATAAATAAAGGCTTGAGAATCCATTTGTAATATGCAAGAGAGTGCATGGTTTGTATTTGTTTTTGAAGAGAGAAAAGTAGGAGATATTGTAGAGTTCTATCATTTGTTGAGTAAGTAATATTGAGAGATAGTCATGTTTTATACACAAGAGGGGTTAGTTCTCACAAATCTTTACAAGGGGTTAGTGCTCCTATGGGTTGGTGCTCATAAATAGTTGTTGTATTGGTGCTCGACAAAGGATTTGGTGCTCCTAAAAGTTGGTGCTTGTGAACTTTTTATTTTGAGTTGGTGCTCATTTATATACTTGAGATTATTCTTCATGGTTTTTCCCACTTTGGGTTTCCACATAAAAATATGCTCTCTCTCTCTCTCTCTCTCTCTCTCTCTCTCTCATGTGGTGCATATTATTGTTTCAATTTTATTACATACTTTAAATGTGTGATTAAGTGGTTAAAGAAAACAAATCATATTAAGTAAAATATATATAATATACTAATTCACCCCCCATCTCAATATATTTCATGCTTAACAACACTCAACCATTCATTAAAGAGTGGTTTAGATTAGGTAAGCCCACCTGTCTTCAACTTTTGTAAGCTTAAACATAGTGTCAAAAATAGAGTTAGGATTTCAAATAAAAAGGAGTTAGGCTTCTATATGTATGCACACAATGAGCACCTAATGTCACACAGTTTGATAATTTTCAAGTAGGTATAACAACATGTGATAAAATAGTGAAGGACATCCTCATAAGATGGATCTAAAAGCATAGATTCCTATGTAAGATACTAACATCAAAAGGTTGATAGACTCATCTAGGTAGATCCAAACACTCAAATCCCTAATTGGAGTGATTTCTTATCCATTTCAAGTCCTTTCTCTAAAATTCACATAGTCTTAGTCTTACACTTAATAATAAATAGATAAGTATCTAAATTAATTATGTCATTTCCATTCGTTGTAAGTTGTAATGGTCTTATAATATTCTAATTTAGCATTTAGTTTTATGTTTTATTGTCGTAAATTATACAATATGAGTCGTTTAAAAGTTCTATCTTATTAGATAACATAAAATAAAAAATAAGGTAAAACATTTGGCTATAAGGATATCCATAATGTTGAGCAAATGCATGAATAAATATGAAAATTTTCAATATCTAGATTTCCATGGTGATTTATTCCTTTTATCCCTTTTAGTTTATTATTTAACAACATTTCCCCCTTTAGCTTTGGTTTTGGTTGCATAATTTAAAGCTTACTAGAGCATTTATAAACCCTTACTTCCTCTTAAATGAATTAGATGAGGGTGAAAATTTTATTCTTCCCATTTCTATGAATATGAAACTCCTGAAATGGAAACCCCTAGAGTGGCAAGAAAGATCACTCCTCAAGGGTTCATATTCAAATATGGATTTTAATGATCTCTTTAATAGATTCAAAGCCTATGAGAAACATGATGTAGAGCATCACAAGGTAGTTTGAGAAGTTAGTGTGTGTGAGTGTTTTATGTGACCATTTTTGGTTTGGTTTAGATTTTAGAGTGTTCCAACATTCAAATAAATATAATCCAAGAATCAATAATTTGCAATGACCACCCTATGTGGGATTGGCAAGAAATGTGAGTTACTTTGCATGTTTAAGTGTCATAAAAGGTTATAAATTCATGTAAGGAGGGAGAGAGTGTTTTGTATGATAGTATTATAATGGTATAAGATAATATTACTTAAAATAGCATGGGTGGAGAGTCAAAGAAAGAGCAAGGTTTGATGAAGAACTTTTCCATTGTGTAAAATTTGTGTTTTGCTTATTGTATGTCAAGGAAATAAATGAATAAAAGAAGGATTGAGAGATTTTTGTGTGATTTTATGATTTTAATGGGATGTAATAAATATTATATATTTTTTAATGTAAAAATTGGGTTTCACATCAATATTTTTAAGGTAATAATGAACTCACCTACAACCTAGTCTATTTAGAAGGAATTTTGCTCATGTACAATCAAGATTGGTAAGGAAGATTTGCATTGTTGATAGTTGGTTAAGTTATTATTCATTTATTGGATCATAACCAGGGTAGATATTTTTTATTTTATGAAGGAAACACATTTATAGGATTAAATTCCATTTAGAAGAGCAAGAGGTAATTAACCCTTCACACACAGTCCTAAAGAGAACTTAGAATTATGAAATTTTCTTGTTGGGAGCATTTTATGATTGTACATGAACATATAACCATTATATAGCTATAAGGAAGTAAAAATAGAAAATTTTCAAGTGGAATGAGATTTTAAATTTCATAAAACTCAAATTATGCAATTTATAGAGCTTGTTGCCCCGTCAACACTAGACCTAGGGTTTGAAAATAGAATCTTACATAACTTTTGTTATATTAAAAAAAATTGAAAAAAAATTAGGATATGATTTAATTTAATTTCTCTAAATTATTAGTAATTTTTTATATTGGGATAATATATATATTATGGTCCCCAAGTTTGTGGCATTAAACTAGGCCTAAAGAGAGCTAATTAACAATAGGGGTGTGAAATAAAGTGTACTTACATCAAGATTTAAGTCTTTAAACTTTGTTTAAATATTAATGGGGCTAATGGGTATCCAAAAAAAAATATTTTTATATAATCTTTTTGTATTGTTTTAAACTACTAGATTTGCCCTTAAATAGGGCTACAAAGAAAAAGGACTAAAGAAGGAAAGTGAAGATTGGTTGATAGTGCAAACTTGAGGATTGATTATTATGTTTAGATGTATATGAAAATTTAAATAGGAATATTATGTCCACATGTTCCCTAATTAAAATATAATAACCTTTGATTCATGTTTTGAGGCCTTTAGGCCTATGTACCTACCTCAAAGAGTGAGCAAGATTCAAGCAAGAACCAAGAATGAAGATATGAAAGTGTTATCTAAGAATTGAGTATGATGTCCTAACAAGGATTAGATTACATAGGAAAATGATAAATGATACATAGAAAAGAGGGAGGAGGACTAGATGCATGTAAAGAGGCTTAGAAGCCTCAAAATGTCAAGAGAGAGAAATGGTGTTAAAATAAAGTACCTACAAAAGCAAGCAATTTAGAGATGATTGAAGGCATGCCCCTTGTGCTGAACTCTGTCCATCACCTTCTCCTTGAAAACCAAGGCTTTCCTGCTCTTGTCACGAACATCGGATTCCTCAAGAAAGGATACCTTCTTCTTCTGCATACAGAAATCTTGATTCATGCTTTTCCAATCCGAAAGCATACCCTTTGACTCAAGAACATGCATCTCCTTCTTATTCATGTGATATCAAAGTAAAAGACATGGTTAAATAGGTGGTAGGAATCATCACACATAAAAACATTTCGATGGTTAATATGCTCAAAGGAAGGGTTTATGTTGATCTAGTTGGGGGAACTCAATTATAGTTGTACTTTAATCGCTTAAGTGGCAATATTCAATATCTATAAATCCTATAAATAAATCCCATGGAATTGGTGTAATTACTCTTGTTGCATGGATTTGTAACCAGGAAGGCCTAATTAACATTTAGATTATCCTCAAGGGTCCTCCCTACACAACCACATAACTTCAAGTCCTTGGCATAAACTTGGATTCTTCCCATTCAGTGGCCTTCATTTTCAATGCTTTAGGGGGATTAACTATATTAAATGGGTACAAGAATTTTTTCTTGGAGGTGTCCTCTATACCAAAAATCACTTCAATTATATTTTAATGTATGCTTCCTTCTAGAATTCAAGGGAAGTTCATATAATCACAACCACATCAGAACAAAATCCATATTTTTTGCATCAATATTAAACCTTGATGTTTATCACGTTAAATAAAGTCTTACTTAAATACAATACAATTCCTTCACTATTCCAAAGTATGATCTACCCATAAAAATCAATAGAAAGAAGTTTGGGCTTCACCCTTTCTAAAATATTCTTCATTTTATTTTAAAAATAAAAGGCAAGTCATGTTTAAGATCCACTATTATAATATTAGTGCAAGAGGTGGACACTAGTACTTCTAAAGGATGAATCTATATTAACACACCTATTTCACTAAGAGAGATATTTAGTTTTTCTGAGACTAGTTAGTAGTCAATAAATAAACATAAACATCTATGTGTTTAATTTTTCAAATAAGGATACACAAATTGTATCCTACCTCTCATGTAATACAAGTTAATGAGGATTCATTAATAACATACTCAATGCATTCACCATTTGAGTCAGAATTTTGCTTCAATTTTTTTAAAAAATCATTGTATAAATAAAGATATAAATGTTGGTAGAGAAACATTTAATAGTAAATTTGTGGGAATTTATCACCACTCTTTTTGGTTTCATGCTTAGGTTTTTTTTTAATCCAGCTCATCTCTTTGGGACTACAATAAGTTTAGTCATCTATAAGGTATGCATGTGAAAATATCTTCATAAAAATTATATAATAGATTATTAAGAAAAAAATTAAGGTTAATTATATTTTAATTTTATTCATCTTACATCATCACATTTTAAAATTAAGGTATAACTTTGGAAGATTAAATTTAAATTAAGATTAAAAAGGTTATCTTCCAAACTTTTGTAGTAGACAAAAAAGATGTCATAGACTCAATGACTCATGTGGCTTCATTTCTATCACACATTTATTCATGTTTTTTTTTGGGATTAATGTGGTCTATTAATACTCAATTAGATATAAATGCATATATTTAATTCATATTACAAATATATACAATAAAGTACAAATTTGAATGTAAAAGCTTAAAATTGATCTAGCATTATATATTGATAAATATAATAAGTAAAGAAAAGGATAAGATATTTAGTGGTTTAAAGTGTTTTAAAATACTGAGACTACATGTAGATATCATGAAAGGTAGCAAACTAGACTATGGGCTGCTTAAATTAGGATCTAGATTTCTATGCATTCTTGGATAATAACATCAAACTTGTGTCAATATTGTCAATTAGTATGCTTCTAGTATGATTGTTTTGTATATGTTGATTTTTTCTCTTTTTTTTTATACATGTAGGTACACCTCCTTATCTTTTATCCCTATGTGTGATCTTGAGGTTTGAATGTGCATGTGATTCCCATAAATCTATTTCCTTCTTTTAAAACCTTGGGTCCACTTGCAATGATATACATAGGCCTACAAAATGGGATGAAAGGTGGGTTGAGCTAACCCAAAAAACTCCTTGTAAAATGGTTTATCACTACTTTCATATCAAATACTTTTAAGAGGGAAGTTAAATTGCATGTATTTATACCTATTAGGTGATGTGTGTAATAGTGATCATCCAATTTATACAACATATAATCTATCCCTTAATGGTTTTCTAATTGAAACTTTAGCTTGGTTATTGAGAGATTTTGACTTGGTTAATAATGCTTCTAGTGTCTGATTAATAAATTTGTAAATATAAGGTAGTCCTATTAAACATGCAAGTGTTTGAGTTTACTTGGCAAGTGTTTTCTAGATAGAAATATGCTTATACCTATTTTTTATTTATAAAATATTTGTTGGGTACTTTATCATGCCACCGACATGAAAATTTATATGGTTCAATCCATAGGAATGATCTAAATTTTAAATATGATGATTTATTTTTGAAATTTGAAACAATCAAACTCAAATGCTACCATTAGATTATATGCTTTGAGATTGATGTTACTTTTTATGAGAAATGAATGCTGGTGTGATGATCTAGAGATGTATGAATATGAAAATTAACTGGTTTGACATAAATTGTGGTAATTCCTATAGGTTACTAATAGCAACTTGGGAGGATTATAACCATAAAAGGCATGCGGATTTGAGATAATGGAGAATGAGATTCATGTATTTATGCACAAGTCATGTAGGGTTAAGGTAAGCAGAAATTAACATTTCAAAGTATCAAAAACCATATTTTATTGTCTACATATGCCCCCCTTTTATTTTAATATTTAAATTTAATATAAATACTAGAATAAAAGGATAAATGGATGTACATGAGTATATACAACACACTTTATCTTTAGGATATACTCCAAACATGTATCATAATCCAATAAAATATATAATTAAAATGTAGTAGTCAATGTCCATGGATGGAAATTTTTAAATGCATAAATTGAAACTTTAAATTTAAGAAAAAGTAAATCATACATCTGTGGGTAGGTGAAACATGTTGCTTTGTAAATTTTTGAATATGATGATTCCTTGTTGAATTATTCAATAATAGTCCCTCTTATTGAAAACATTTTTAAAATTAAAGGTGATCAATCCTAAAATTTTAAACTAAGGTGAGGCCATAGATTGGGAAATAAAATCCCCCAACCCTTACTAGAAAATCAAAAGAAGTAGTGCCAAGGCTATTGAGCATAATAGAAATTTCAACCATACTAACCCATGTAACTAATATGAAACTAATTTTTAACCTAAATATGAAAAGTGGGATCCATGTATTGAGTTCACAAAGTAATTCATAGGTAATTGGTAGAATTGAATCTCAACCACATTACTTATTTAAGCATGAATCAACTATTGCATATGAAATTATAGATTTTAGGGTGCTCATTACTAGGCACCATGGAATGTGCTTGGAAAATATGAATTAAAAAATGTGAATATGCTTGAACAAGCTTCATGCCCCATAAAAAGTGCTAACATTAGAAATTTAGATATTATGTATTCATGTACCAGTTTTATACCCCATAATATGAATTGCTTAGTGCCAATATGATATAGAATTCCATACATCTATATGCTATTTGTGTTCCATATCTAGAGAATCTAAAAATTCTTCATCTCGTGTCCCATAATATGAGTGCACATGCCCAAATTTTATATAAATACATGCATATACAAAAAAGTATAACTCAAGGCCTAAAAAATGTGTGCATATGCCCCAAATTTTATCTAAAAATGTCAATATTTATCCCACTCTAATATTTGAACCACTCTGAATATTTTTAATGTGTATAATCTATGCCAAAATTTGTATTCTATACTTAGAGGTTTAAGTCTGTATGACAATCCCACTAACATGCACCTCTTTTTAGGTAAGGGACATAGCTTGAAAGTCATTCATTTCAAAATAAAAATTCAACTATGTCATACTATGTATAAAGATATAAGCATGTATAAACATTTCAACACATGGAAATATGTCATCATAGTAATGAATATGTCATCAAAACATGTATGAAATATATGTAATGAAAGGCATATAAATGCCATGTCAAGATGAAAATAACAATTATGCATGTAGTTATAATCATCATTAATAAATGTATTCAATAAGACTATATAGGAAATGTGCATGATATGGATCATGGAGCCAACACAAGGGAGAGGTGTGTGATATGGATCATGACACCTAAAAACTCAATAATAAAAAAAAATCTCAATAAAAAATGTCATGGCCATGATGAATCAATAAAATTACACACAATAACACACATATGACTAAGGTGTTGCATGGAAGGGGTATTAAATGTTGCATATACAAGGGAAAGTATCCACAAATAAGATACAATTAAATTTACACACACAGAGCTAAGGAGTGTCAAATAAGATATAATAAATGTCACACATACAAGAATAAGGAGCCACAAATAAGAAATAATAAATGTCATACATACAAGATAAGGGCCCATAGATACTATAAAATAAATGAGTATCCTATTATAAAAGGAAACACCATCAAAGAAACATTAAACATATAAGACAATATACATTATCAAATGTTAATGTCACAACATATTAAAGTAACATATCCATGTAACACATATGATCAATAGAAATAAATGTGTAATAAATAACTCAACATGGTAAATGGAAATATAATAAAAAGATAAAACTTGTAAAAATATGGCATGTGTAAGAAGATTCTCCTAGATTTGGCAAGGCCATGAGGTATAAGAATGGTCCTATATGCACCCAAAAATTAAACAATGTGACATTTATGAAATGATTTTAATGACAATGCAATGATCCCCAAAAATATGTTTAAACTCAATCTTCTCTAACATTATCTACCTCTTTCTTTGTCCTTTTAGTCCTTTCAAGTCTCAAAATTTTCTCTCTTTGAGTTTTTTTTTCCTTAGTCTTTGAACTACCTCCTTCATGATAGAACCACCACATTTTATGACACAACCACTACTGTCCATTAAAAAAATGCCCCATTGGTGACACATCTACTACAATAGTTTTGTAATCATCAATGACAAAAATGCCATTTTTACAATAGTTTATTAATCATTTTTAGTGGATTTTTTTTACAAAATAGGGTGGTTTCATCATGATTTGGATTGGTTTTGTAATCATCACCTAAAAATAGCAGTGGTTTTGTCATAATTGATTCATTTGTAAAAATAGAGACTAAGACTTGATTGTTTTATATGTTTTGCATGTTTCTCTTCATGATTTATTCTTTTTCACTTTGAGTTTGCCTTATGACTACCTATATTACTCTCACTCTTATTTTAATCACTCCCCACCCTTCCTAAGTTTAAATTTTAGTTAACCAACAATTAAATTCACCCTTGAAAGCTCCATGCTTTTCCTACAAGTGTCTCAATTTTAGATTTGAATATTTCATTGAATATTGGTTATTTAAATCTCTATGAAACCTTAGTCCACCTAATTTTACTTTTTGAAAAGTGTTGTTTGATCTTTGGTCATCTTTGCAGTCATTCTACATAATTTTTGGAGGATAATTCATATGAATCAACAACTAGTTCTTAGTTTTTTGTGAATCAACTCAACCACTATTTAGCTACTCTTGTTTTAAATATTATATTTCTCTTACCTTATTTTAATTAATTATTTTTTCAAAGAGTTCCTATCACTACTTTGAGTCGAAGAGCTAGCTTACTGAGGACATTTTACACTACAACAAATCTTTGCCTTCATTTAGTCATCTATTGAAGGTTTTTCATTTATAGTTTTTCTTCATTAGATTAAATTATTTTACTTTTTTATTGTCTAATTATATTATGATCTAAATTCAAAAAAATAAAAGTAATTGAAAGGAACTCTCTTCTTCTTTTCGTTTTGCACCAAAAACATAGCTTATATTTTCATTATTTACATGTGTATATAAGAATATTTTAAATCACATATTTTTAATTAAAATATAGGGTTAATTATAATTAAAAAATCACTTTAAATTTTCAAAACAAATCATTTTCATTTAATAAAAAAACTTACATTCACACACACATACCTAGAAAATCTAAGCAACCTAGAGAAGAGAAACTTTGCATCTTAGATTTGATTTTATAATTTGAATAAGAAAATAATAATATTATAATATCAATAAATCATAATATTATAACTTAAATAATAAATTAATTTCATTTCATATTATTTAGTTTTAATAAACAATAATTTAGAACACCAAAAGTTAGTTTATATCTTGTATGCACAAAAGAATTTTTAGATACTTATAGATTATATTTCCTAGGGTTTGGATATGATATTATTTTGTTTTAATGTTATAAAATATTTAATTGAAATATATTTTAATTAATTTATAATTTTAAAATATTAAAAAAAAAAATATTTAGCTTGCATATAGGCAAAAGATTACATCTAGAAAAGGGTAAGAAAATCAACATCTGCACTCTTAATCTAGATTTTAGTTTTAGTGTTGCATGCATCAAAATATCATTGAAAATATAAAAAATAATAAAACTTGATTTAATATACTTTCATATTTATTTCATTCATTGAATATCTACTTTCATTTTAGTAACTAGTTCAATTTCATTTTATTTATAAAAACCTTGTCAAAACATGTATAAGTACCAAAACAACCACTAAAAAAAGCCTTGCTATGATGAGCACAAAAATAATAATTTATCACACCTTTAAAAATAACAATCACCTCCATTAATTTTTTTAAAAACCATCTATACATTTAAAACATCTTCAACCTATCTTACTTTACCATTGGATGACACTTACTAAGTGTCCCAATCCCCATAGAGCAAGTCCATTTCCTAGAGTGCATGATCCCATTCCAGAAAGTTCACTTAAGATTAATATCTATTTTGAACTTATAATTAAATTATTCACTTCACCCATATCCTAAATATTATCCTTAGTCAAAAGCCTTACATGATCAATCTAAGCACATAGTCCCTTTATTAAGACCCCTCCATATTCTTCCCTATTAAGCAATAACCTTAAAATACAAAAAAATAATTTTATATTTAATTTTTACTTAGGTCTAGCCTCACCCTATTTTATTTATGTTACCCATCATCTTCCATTATGTCAGTTGTCTTGGGCAGGCCTTAAAATTTTGAGTACATAGGAACATGTTACTTTCCTTGTGTACAGGTTCATCATCTATGTATCCATGTATCATGTGTATTTATATGTAATAAATGTCACTCATGTATATTTTTAAATGCATGTTTATATAAAAATAATATGTAATCTACCAAACATGTGATAAATAACATATAAGGAAAACGTAACTAGTAATAATGTCATATTCAAGTCTTAATTTTTTATTTTTGAAATATTTGAATGTTTTTTTATTTTTTATTTTTTAAAAATTTTTTCTAGTATATGTGTTATTTTGATAGACATAAATTTAAAAAAATAAAGGCCAATTAGTATGCCTTCAAAAATAAAATAAAATGAGGGATTTGAATAATATGCAACATGCATGTCGCATTCCAATTTCACCCTATGATTTATAATCTTTGAATCTATGAATTAGTATGGTTATTATCTAATTATCATTATTTTGACTTAAAATTTATGACATATACTAGTATAAGAAAATAATATTATTGATTAGTATACATGTTATGACAATTGTATGTTATATTTTGTACATTATGGATATGTATTAGTTAGTTTTTGTATCATTGATGATATATATGATGATTTGGACTAACTAATCACTAGTTATGAGATTAATGTAGGATAGATTCTACCCTCAGAGTTTGATGAGGGAGAGCATCATCATAGAGTATGGGATAGATGAGACGTTTAGAGTAATATCAAAGGGAATTACTAGTGACCCTATACACATGCACATTAGATTTTAAATGATATGCGTAAAATAGTAGTGTGTATTGGTTGTGATTATATTTGTGTGTGTGGAATTAGTTTTATTATGCATTAGATTTATTTATTCTAATTGAATTGATTTCCAAATTTAAATCTAAAAAATAATAATTTCTATAAAGGTATTAAAATTGTAGATACTGTTATCTTACAATAAAAATAATTAATGACTTAAATAGTGATTAGTTATATAGATAATTATCATAGTAATGATTATTTTCATGGAAATAAAATTATCTTAATATTTAAAAGTTAATACAATTTAAGTTAATATTGAATATACATGCAAGAAATTACATTTAAAATTAGAAAATAGATTTGATGATCATTTTAGTCAACTTAGCTTGTTAGGCAAGTTAAAGAGAAAGAAAACTATGGTTTTGGAAAAGAATAAATTATAGTTAGTAAATTTAAATAATGAGTAAAATATATGCATGGAATAGGAAAAAGGGAGAGATAGCATGCAAAAAAATAAAGATGGCATGCAAGGAGTGGGTGCAGTAATGAGGAGGGGAAATAAGTTTTATAGATAAAAGGAATTTTGTAAATTGGAAGGGAATAAAAACACAGACAAAAGAGAGAGAGAGAGAGAGAGAGAGAGAGAGAGAGAGGAAGAAAAATAAGCTAAGAATTGAAGGGAGAGAAAGAAAAAGCAAGAAAAGGTGCATTTATCAGGAAGGTTTTACAATAGTTTTCCTTTATTCCTTATGTATTAATTATTCGATATGCATAGTAATTATCTTTAACCTGCATATTAATATCTTGGTCTATGCATCATTATTGAGTAATGATAGTGTCTTATTCTTTTATCTAGGGACTTATTCCTTAGAGACTATGTTTTAAACCATAAACTATGCATAGTATATAAATGTTGCATTATATTTGTTTCAAACTATATACTAATAATTAAATAATCCCAGTGCTTAAAATTTTATATAGGCTACATCTATATTCCCATCTATTTAGCATATGGTAAACATGATAAAGGCTTGGATTTTATTAGAGACATGCACATATACCTATGTATTCCTTAATTCGAGCTTGCATTTTATTAAAGAAGTCTACGTTGTGAATTGAGACTTGCACTTTAAAAATAAAGATATGTGTGTAAATGAATCGAGGTCAACATTTTTAATTTTAAATGATTGTGTATTAATTACTAGAGGCTAAATTTTAATTTAATTGTTTAACATTTCACTTTAAAACCATGAGTTATCTTCTTAAACATGAATTTTTGTTACATCATCCCTTCCTTAGAACCCCATGTTCTATTTGCATGCAGTATCTTATTCTCCTATGGCTATGTTATAATTTCCTTTCATTGCATTTTAAGATTTTACTTACCAACATTTTACCTTTTAGAGACCAACGTCTCAATTTAGGAGAAGAATCTTACTTATAATTCAAGTCTACTTATTCTCATTTACCATCAGTGTTCCACCTATTTAGGAACTGTGTTTCAATTTCAAAGGAATACATTGTAAATTAAAGAACTATTTTAAGTTGAAACACCATGTAAATATATTATAAAAGGGAGTTGTTGAGTTAAAATGTTGATACATTATTGAAAATGCCAAGTGTTATGAAGCACCCTTATTATTATTATTATGAAATGAATGCATTATATTGATAAGCTATATAAATATTATAACACCCTACTTAATTCTAAAATTCCACACGATTGATGAAGCACTATTATTTAAGTGAAACATGTCCAAAATTTTAATCATGGGACTGCATCTTATTTTTATTGGTTATGTGTGTGTATTTTTCAAAATTCTCATAGAATCACCTTATATTAATCTTTAAGACTGAGTAATAATTACTATTCAAGCAACATTATATATTCATTGGGTAGCACCTTATATTGTTATACTTGGTCACATAGTAGAAATGCCAAGTCAATTTGGTATGGTGTTGAGTATAATTTTGTAGCGTTGAGTTTAAATAGCCAAAAGTTGAGAATATTTATATTAAATATAATGGTGAATATATTAAATAATAAGTTGAGTCTATTAATAGGAAGTTGATTCCTTATTTTATTTACAACATAATATCTTTTTTAAATGCAAGATCGAATATTCGGTGGAACTTTACTCTTTGCCTCGTATTTATGTATCATGGATTAAATGGAGTTGTATTACCAACTAGAGTTGTATTGTAAATAATGAGCATGATTATCATGGGATTTTTATATTTTTAAAATAGCTAAGTCATTTAAATAAAATAAATTATGTTTTCTATTTAATGCAAGATCAAATGTTGGGTGGAACTTTATTATGCCTCAAATTTTTATATAGCGGTTTTAATTGACCAATTTATACTCCCAACTCTAATTCGATTTTATTGTATTACCCCTTTGTTCAGTAATCATTCAGAAAAAATTTAGTAAAATTTTAAAATACTAAATATGAAATGTTGAATGTAAATAATATAATGTTGAGTTAGTGGTCATCATGCTTTTGAAGATATTAATTATTATCTGATTATTAAATCCATGAAAAAGTACTATGTCAATAACGGTTGATGAAACCATGATAAGACATTAATCGTAATTCAATTGACAGGTGAACTTTACAATCTATATTTATATTTAGTATATGCCTTTGAGAACAACTAAGTTTTTAAGGGTATTCTTTAATCATATCTTCCATAGGTGCATTAGATAATATACTTATATCTAAATTAATAGTTTGGTGGTGAGATTTAATGAAGCAGGAAACTTAAAACATATGAATATTTCCCTTAACTTATGTTCATACAAGGTATAAGTTGAATTACCATTACCTAAGGGTAATGATAATTGTTAGTGAGCTGACTGATTGCTATTAGAGAAATAGTTTTTTAGTGGCATAGTAGTGATATGAAAACATGTCAGTAGGGTCAAATTTATGTAGTGCAATGTAAAGATGAAAACTTGTGTGTATTATATTTTATAAGATTTTTATATGCAGTGATTTGATATTTCTAGAATAAAAGAGTGTATCAAGATGTGTGCCTTGAGATTATATTTTTGTTTGATTATTATTATGTAACATAATCTAGGATATATCCAGGTGATATACTCCCATAGTTACATGTTTAATAATTAAAATGTAAGATTATTTATTCATGTTGAGTAGGGTTCTTTATGCATAATGAGCTATGATAGTATAGGATATCATAGGATACTTCAGCTTAAAAGTATATGCCTAGATGGTACATACTATAGTTTTATGCTAGACTCTCACTTACGTTGAATGATTAAATATGTGTTGGTTATTACTTGATCTTTATGTTTGTAAAAGTTAGTAGAACATCATGTATGCATGCATACAACCTTGAGATTATAAAAAAATTAGATTTATATTTTAGGTGTGTATATGACTTGATTTTTATATGTTCTTACTTGATTAAAAATGTAGGTTTATATGTATTTATGACTTCTTAGTATGATTCATTGTGAGAAAACTAATAATTGTACCTTATAACACTAGACTATGATAATATGAGATATCATGGGGTTTAGTTTTTTGGATATTATTATGATAGTTTGGAATCTATAATTTAATATAAATTTAAAACATACTCAGGTGGTATGAACTATAGGCATTAATTCCTATATGAGTTAAATAATAATATATGATTCATTCATGCATTGATAGAATAAAAGTATACTTTGCTTACTCCTATACATAACATGTGATGTGATATTATTTCTAAAAGGATGAAATATTTATGAATATTATAAATATATACTATATTATATATGTTCATTTTTAGAAAACATATTGATGATGCTAATAGGTAGTGAGATGAACTCCACTAACCTAGGTAGTACCACTAATAGATAGTTTGATCAAGTGGTGTGTGATGAAATTGATCGATCTAGTGATCGTATGTTATTTGAAAACTTTGGCCAAAGTAATGTTAGATGTACATTGTCATTTTATATATTTGATTTACATATTGTGTGATATCATGTTTAAAACATATTTTATTTATTAACACGTCATGTAGTAGTAAATCTTACAAGCACACATGGTACTAGAACATTTCACTAGATTCTTGCACCATTTTATCTACTTATCCATGAAGAGAGAGACATTCCTTAAATAGAAGATTGTGTGGGAGATTTTTGGTTCTTATTTGGTGTGGAAAATCACTCGGATGATGCTCTCCCTCCCCACTATAGTACTTGCTTGGAGACAACACTTGAGATTATCCATGATACACGAGTTGAATTGACTCGAGCTCTGGAGAGCTTAGTATATATTTATTGTATTAGGCCACATGCCTAAATAAAATATAAATGTAATAATTATGTTTGATTATATTCTAATAATATGTGTTGTAGTATAAAATTAGTTGTAGTTATGTCCTAATGTATTTACTTCTTGGAGTTATATAAGACAAATATTATATTCAATGTTTGAATTAGAAGTAATATTATTCTAAGTTATAATTACATATTTTGTAATGTTTTATTATGTGGAATAAGTGTTAAGGATTTTGTTTTTAAAAAAAATACTATATTTTTTAAGTACAACTTGAGGGTTTGTAACATGTGGTATCAAAGTTTTGGTTTGAAGTTTAAGATCTAATGAATTCATTAGAGTTTTTGTATCCTTATGCTTATCAAAAGGAGAATTGAGAATTTATTTATGGTAAATTGATTGTGTACCCTTAGAGAATTCATACCCCTTAGAGTTGCTAAAGGATAAGTTTATTGAGTGTCTCATTGGTGATGGTTTTATAAGGTATATGGGTAGTGTTGGAGACTTAGGTTATACCCTAGTTAAAAATAGAAGTGTTCAAGTTTTGATATCAAGCCTAATCCAACATGGGAATGACCCTAGGATGTGGGTTACCTATGTTTGGATTAGAAATCTAAGGTTTTTAATGAGGCTAACTCCTTAGATATGATGATTTGGACCTCTCTTTATAAAAGCTAAACAAGTTGGGGTGAAAAGAGAGAAAGAATTGCATGAATTAAATCTAGACTAACATGTAGTGATGCACCATGAATTCATTGCATCTACTCATAAGCTTAAACTCTTAACACACTAATGGACTATGAATATAACTAATGTAATGCCTACAATGGTTTCCAATAAATAATGCTTCACCTAGACTTAGGCTAGAGGAAAATGAGGGTAAGGCTAGATTGAAAGCACTTACAGTCAATAATCCACTCTATACCTAAGACATCAACATTAAGACATGCTAGATGACTTACAAGGAAAGTTTATTAGCACTTAGGTTGAACTTGGACCTGCCAAGGGAAGATGAAAACCACTTTTACATGTCAAATAAAGATAAAACACTAAGTACCAATGGTAAACATTGTAAATACCTTTCTTATTACTCTAATAGGTGTAGAATACAATTTTTGGTAGAGTCTAGTTATACTAGCCTGAGGAATCTTGATTAATAGCTCAAAGGTTATATTTATAGAGAGAAGGAAAGCAAGAGAGAGGGATTTTGGTGCTAAAAAGGGAATCAATGAGATTAACTCTATTTGAACCATAGTTATAACTACCTCTACATTTATGCTCATTCATACTTCTTGATTGATCTAGGTCACTTCAATCTATTACATAGTTACATTATTCCTTCACTAATGCTTCTTTATGGTTACAATGGTGGGATCAAGTTTTTTCAAGCTGATTTCTAGCATCAATGAAGTTACAACAATTAGATCAATCTGTTAGAGTTTTGTCTTAGTGATAATCACTCCTTATTGATTTATGATGGTGTGTAAGAGTGGAGAGAAGGGTTAGTTTTATGCAACTGGTTCTAGTGATGAAGGCTTTGAAGCTTATGTGTATGCCTTATTGGTGTCCTTTGAAATTTTAGCTCTAGTTTAACTTGAGCCATGATCAAAATTTGATCCATGCTTTAACTTACTTTGGTAAAAAAATACTTATTCAAATTCTAATGAGAAAGCTCATGAGTTTGACTTTGGCCATCAAATATAGCCTCAGACCAATCAAATAGTTCTATCTTTTTTCCTATTAGTCCCATAAATACCTGATGTTAGATCCTTAATTTTTTGACCTCCTACACACCATTGGATCAATATGTATGAATGAACTCTCACCGTCATATTTCCTAGAACCATCATTTGAACTCAAACGACTAACTTACGAGGCCCCACTTTGATGTCCATGTGCTTGTATTTGACATTTGCATGAACATCTTAAGATTTTTGAACTCCAATGGTTATTTTCCATGGCCTAAATTTGACATCTATGTGCCTATTATTTGATTTATACGTGACTGTCAATGATGTATGTGTGATCATCAATCTTTGAACCCTAATGAATAAATGTTGAGCTTTATTTTGACATATGCACGAATGTTCCATTTTGTAGTTCAACTTTGAATGCTTATAACTTGAGCTAAAAAACTCATCAAGGCATGAAATTTTTAGAGGATGATCTAGGCACCAATAAATTCAATCCCATGTGACTCTTTGGCTCATGGGGGCTTCCTGAGCAAACTTATAAAATGTACAGGTGAACTAGTCTATTTATTTTTGTATGACATTTTGATGATGGTTTGGTCCCTTAAAATTTGCCAAATTTATCCTCATTTCAATCTGTAAGGTTTTGATGAACTCTTAAGGTTTTATCCATCCTTTTCATGTCTCTGAATGATTATGAACATCATGATGACCTACTTGAATCCCTTCATTTACAATGTTGATTCTGCTTATATACCATTTGATCTTTATTCAATTGGGACCCTGATAGGCTTCTCTCTAGGTCTAATTGAAGTTTAGTATATGGGCCAAAATGACCAATAGGTAGGAGAGTATATAGCTTAGTTCATGAGTTGTGAATAGAATTTTCCTACCATATTCTTAATTTTTTTTATTGAGCACCTCAAGTATGATTACCTATTTATTGGTAATCAAATCACCTTCACCATTTATGATCATATATTGTGAGTGTTTAAAAAATCATGGAGTGCTACCAACTTAGGTTTATATGTATTAGTTTTGTGTCTTATATACACAAATCCTATGAGTGTGAATCCTATAAGACCATTCTAGTTTGGCACCTGCTAGTGTGATGGAACTTTTCTTGTAGTTGAATATAGATGTCTTATTTGAGAATTCCTTGGTGTTAGGAGTTTGTTATGTGGATTAGCATCCTTGTATTTATTTAAAGTTGGGAAGAAGTGTTATTTCTCTTAATTAGATTAGAGGTGAGTTGTTATTCTCTCACTCTCCTCTTACATCATTTTAAGCTATCAAGAAGATTCATATTTTTAGGATGTTGATTTAGAGTTTCCTTTAGCAAAAAAACTTATTTCTAAATTGTTGTTTTGATCTTATTCTCTTGATTTCTTGGGATAGTTTTTTCTACTTCTTTTTGATAAAAGTTGTAGAATTGAATAGATTTATGCATCTTTGAGGTTAGTATTTTCCTTCTAGTTGTGGAGGTAGGTTATAATACTACACTTAAAAGTTGGTAAGTGAATAATGATTTGGTAACTTGGGTTGTATGTTTCATTCTACCATGTGAGGGTATGTAGGAAGTTTTATTTATGAGATGTTAGTTCTCTACTTTCTATTTGTGACTTTTTAGAGTCAATTTTTTTATCTAATTTATGAACTTGACCACAAGGAATGGATAAGATTGAATTTATATAAATTCTAGTGTTTATAATTAGATGTTATTATATACCTTTGTTTAGACTGATATTATTCTCGTTTGAAGCATGTTATTTTGAAAGAGTAATATGTGTACCTTTTTGTCAGGAGAAAATAAGGTATAATATGTATAGAACATCTTGGTAATCTAAAAGGGTTGAGATAAAAAATTTAACTTGTCATGCGTTAGTTGTGAAAGCAAGGAGACATTGTCTCTTTTTTAAAGTTATGAGGATGGTATAATCCTTAGCCTTAGTATGTTATGTTAATTATTATCTCTTAACCATGAATATAATATTATAGGTTAAGTTATAGTATATGATACTAGTTATGTTTGGCTGAGGGTAATTTAATACAATCTTGAGATGATTGTATTATTTTCCTTGTATGTATGTTAGTATATTTAAAATCATTTAGCATAAATAATTAATTTATATGACCTATTAGTATAGAATTGTGAACCGTATGCACATTGAGAAGATCATCAGGTCATGGAAAATTGAGGGAAGAATGATGAATTAGAAATATGAGTTTTAAGTGATAGGATGGTATCTTACTTAACCTCATATTAATTTAGTTGTTACTGAGTTAGATCTAACAAATGGACTTGTCAAATCTAGGATTTGACAAGTAGAACTTGTCAAATTCAGTCATATGATTATTTGTTTTGACTTTTGTGATGATCTCATGTGTTGTTGAGTTAGTAGTGAAACTTTTATTGAGTTATTATTAGACTTTTCTTTCAGTTCTAGACCCTGAGGTGGTCATGATAGAACCAATTATCATAAAATGACTTTCATAAAACTTGTTTGTAAAATAGGAAATATCACAGAGTAGGGTCTTATGGGATCAATTCTCTAAGAATAGTGTTAATTAAGAGAACTAGTATAAGTTCTTTAGGTAAATTTTATATTTAATTGCATGATGTGATACTTGATACTATATTTTTATGTTGTTACACTTTTTTAATCAAAGCTATTGTTTGAATAAGAGTCATTGGGGTGATGACCAATTTTAAGAAGGGAGGATATCACATCCTGATTTTACCCTATGATTTATAATTTTTGAATCTATGGATTAGTATGGTTATTATCTGATTATCATTGAATTGAATTGAGATTTATGACATATATTAGTATGAGACAATGATATTGTTGATTAGTATACATGTTGTGATAATTGTATGTTATATTTTATATATTATGGATATATATTAGTTAGTTTTTGCATTATTGGTAATATTTATGGTGAGTTAGACTAAATACCTTCTTTTTTTGATGTGGATTTAGGATAGATCCCACCCTCAGAGTTTGATGAGGGTGAGCATCATCAGAGAAGATGGGTTAGATGAGACGATTAAAGAAATATCAGAAGAAATTGCTAGTGACCCTACACATACACACATTACATTTTAAATGATATATGCAAAATAGTAGTGTGTATTGGTTGTGATTATATTTGTGTGTGTGAAATTAGTTTTAGTATGCTTTAAATTTATTTATTCTAATTGACTTGATTTCCAAATTTAAATCCAAAAAATAAATATTAATTGTTATAAAGGTATTAATATTGTAGATATGGTTATCTTACAATAAAATCAATTAATGATTTAAATAGGTATTAGTTAAATATATAATTATCTTAGTAATGATTATTCACATGGAAATAGAATTATCTTAATATTCTAAAGTTGAGTTAATATAATTTAAATCAATCTTGAATAAACATGTAAGAAATTATATTTAAAATTAGAAAATAGATTTAATGATTATTTTAGTCAACTTAACGTATTAGGCAAGTTAAAGAAGAAGAATACTACAGTTTTGGAAAAGAATTAATTATATTTAGTAAATTTAAATAATGAGTAAAATATATGCATGGAATGGAAAAAAAGGGAGAGATAACATGAAAAAAAATAAAGATGGAATGCAAGGAGTGGGCACAATAATGAGGAGGGGAAATAAGTTTTATAAATAAAAAGAATTTCGTAAATTGGAGGGGAAAAAACACAGACAAAGAGAGGAAGCAAAAGGAGAAGAAGTTAAGGATTGAAGGGAGAGAAAGGGAAAGCAAGGAAAGGTGCATTTATCAGGTAGGTTTTGTAATGGTTTTCCTTTATTCCTTATGTATTAATTGTTAGATATGCATAGTAATTATCTTTAACCTGCATATTAATATCTTGACTTGTGTATCATTATTGAGTAATAACAACATCTTATCCTTTTAACTAAGGAGTTATTCCTTAGAGACTGTGTTTTAAACCATAAACCATGCATATTATATAAATGTTGTGTTATATTTCTTTCAAACTATATACTAATAATTGAATAATCTCAACACTTAAATTTTATATAGGTTGTGTTATTTATATATTTATAAAGATGCATTCCCATATATTTATCCTATGGTATACATGATAAAGGCTTGGATTTTATTAGAGACTACACTTAGACTTACGTATTCCTTAATGCAAACATGGATTTTATTAAAGAAGTCTGCATTATAAATTGAGCCCTGTGCTTTTAAAAAAGAGAGATCTATATCAGCATTTTAAATTTTGAATGACTATGTTTTAATTACTAGAGGCTGTATTTTAATTTAATTGGTCAGCATTTCACTTTAAAACCATGATTTATTTTTTTATACCTATATTTCCCTTACATTTTCCTTTCCTTAGAACCCCACATTCTATTTTCATGTAACATCTTATTCTCCTATGACTATGTTATAATTTCCTTTGGTTGCATTTTAAGCTTTTCCTTACTAGTATTTTACCTTTTAGAGACTAGTGTCTTAATTTAGGAGAAACATCTTACTCATCATTCGAGTCTACTTATTCTCATTTATTAATAGCATTCCACCTATTCAGGAACTATGTTTTAATTACAATGGACTATGTTTTAAATTAAAGCATTGATTTTTAAGTTGAAACACCATGTAAATATAGTGTAAAATGGAGTTTCTAAGTTAAAATGTTGAGATATTGAGAATGCCAAGTGTTATGAAGCACCCTTATTATTATTATTATGAAATGATGCATTACATTGATAAACTATATAAATATTATAACACCCTACTTAATTATTAAATGTGACATCAATTGTTGAAGTGTCAGTGTTTAAGTGAAATATACCCAAAATTTTAATCATGAGACCGTGTCTTATTTTTATTGGTTGTGTGTGTGTGTTTTTCAAAAGCCGCATAGGAATGCATTATATTATATTTAAGTTTGAGTAATAATTATTATTTGAGTGTCATTATATATTCATTGGGTAGCACCTTATATTATTATACCTGGTCACATAGTGGAAACACCAAGTCAATTTGGTTTAGTTTTGAGTATAATTTTATAACACTGAGTTTAAATATCCAAAAGCTGAGAATATTTATATTAAATATAACAATGAATATATTTAATAGGAATTTGATTCCTTATTTTAATTATAGAATAATGTCTTATTTAAATTTAAGATCGAATGTTGAGTGTAACTTTACTCTTTACCTCGGATTTATGTATCATGGATTGAATAGAGTTGAATTACCAACTAGAGTTTCATTGTAAATAATGAGCATGGTTATCATGGGATTCTTATATTTTTTAAATAGCTGAGTCATTTAAATAAAATAAATTATTATTTTTATTTAATTCAAGATCAAATTTTGAGTGGAAATTTATTATGCCTTAATTTTTTGTTTAATGGTTTTAATTGGCCGAGTTATACTTCCAACTCTAATTCAATTTTCTTGTATTGCCCCTTTATTCAAAAATCAATGTTGGAATAATCTGTATACCCAATTCAGAAAGAATTTAGTAAAAAATTAAAATATTAAATATTACATGCTAAATGTTAATAATAAAACATAGAGTTATTAGTTATCATGCTTTTAAAGATATTAATTATTATTTGATTATTAAATCCATGAAAAGGTACTATATCAATAACAGTTGATGAAACCATGATAAGACATTGGTCAAAATTCAATTGACAGATGAACTTTACAATCTATATTTATATTTAATATGTACCTTTAAGAATCACTAAGTGTTTAAGGGTATTATTTAACCATATATTTCATAGGTGCGTTAGATACTATCCTCATATCTAAATTAATAATTTGGTGGTGAAATTTAATGAAGCGGGAAACTTCAACCATATGAATACTACCCTTAAGTTATGTTCATATAAGGTATAACTTGAATTACCATTTCTTGAGGGTAATGCTAATTATTAGTGAGGTGAGGTGATTTATACTAGAGACAAATAGTTTTTCAATAGCACAGTAGTGTTATGAAAATATGTCAGCAGGGTCAAATTTCTGTAGCATCACGTAAAGATGAAAAATTGTGTGCATTATATTTTATGAGAGTATTTTACATGGAATGATTTGAAATCTATATAATAAAATAGTGTATCAATATGTATGCTTATATATTATGTTTTCATCTGATCATTATTGTGCAACATAATCTAAGATATACCCAAGTGGTATAGTCCCATAGTTGCATGTTTAATAATTAAAGTGTAAGATTATTTATTCATGTTGAGTAGGGTTCTTTATGCATAATGAGATATGATAGTGTGGGATATCATAGGATAATTTAATTTAAAATTATATACCTAGATGATACATACTTTATTTGTATGTTAGACTCTCACTTACATTGAATGATTAAATATATGTGTTAGTTATTACTTGATCTTTATGTTTGTAATAGTTAGTAGGACATCATGTATGCATGCATACAACCTTGAGAGTATAAATTTTTTTATATTTATCTTTTAGGTGCGTGTATAACTTTGTTTTTATATGTTCTTACTTGATTAAAAATGTAGGCTTCTATGTATTTGTCTTCTTAGTATGACTAATTATGAAAAAACTAGTAATTGTACCTTAGAACACTAGACTATGATAACATGGGATATCATGGGGTTTATTTGTTTGGATATTATTATGATAGTTGGGAATATACAATTTAATATGAATGTGATACATACTTGAGTGGTAAGAACTATATCATTAATTCCTATATGAGTTAAATAATCATGTATGATTCATTCATGCGATGATTGAATAAAAGTATACTTTGATTACTCCTATGTATGGAATGTGATGTGATATATGAAATATATATGAATATTAGAAATATATACTATGTTATATATGTTTATTTTTAGAAAAAATATTGATTATTTTAATAGGTAGTGAGACAAACTCCACTAGTCGAGGTAGTACCACCAATAGATAGTATGATTAAGTGGTGTGTGATGAAATTGACTGATCTAGGGATCATATATTATTTAATTTTTTTGGATAAATTAATGTTATATGTATATTATCATTTCATATGTTTGAGTTGAATTTTATGCAATATCATGTTTGAAACGTATTTTCTTTATGATACACATCATGTAGTAGTAAATCTTACAAACACACAGGGTACTAACATGTCTCACTAGATTTTCACACAATTTTATCTATCTATCTATGAAGGGAGGGATATTACCTAAATAGGGGATTGTGTAGAGGAGTTTTGGTTTGTGGTTGGTGTGAAAAAGTGCTTGAATGATGCTCTCCATCCCCACTACATTACTTGCCTAGAGATAACACTTGAGATTATTAGTGATACACGAGTTGGATTAAATCAAGATCTAAAGAGATTAGTATCTATTTATTATATTATTTTGGATGAATAAATGAAATTTAAATGTAATAAGTATGTTTTATTATATTTAAACAATATTTGTATTAGTAGACTAGTTGTAACTATGTCCTATTGTATTTACTTGTTGGAGTTGTATAAGACAAATATTGTATTTTATGTTTGAATTATAAGTAATATTATTTTAAGTTATAGTAAAATATGTTTTAATTTTTTATTATGTTTAATTAATGTTAAGTAAGTTGTTTAAAAAAAAATTGTATTTCTAAGTACAACTTGAGGGATTGTAACAATGTGTTAAGGCATAGTGTGAACCTAGTAACATTAAAAAGTGGAAGGCAAGAAACATGCCCCCATTATATATGTGAATCATTATATCATAACTCAAATGAATATATAGGTGTTCAAGGGGGATAGGATGAGTCTATGTATATGCTCATGTAACATGTACCCATAAATGTAGTAGATCATGTAATCATAATGTAAGCCATAATGATAACAAGTATATATAGCCATCATGTATAAGTGAGAAAGTAATATGCTACAAAGCATGTGCACTAGAATCATTATCAAAAATATAAATATTAGGATTGAAAAGGAAAATAGAAGGTCCAAATTGAAAAAAATCCAAATGATATAAAAATGATCAATGCATGACCATATGGACATGTGTATGTGGATATATGATAATAAATGAAATAAATAATCAAGATAGCATCTAATCACTAAGGAATTCAAATTGTGCATAATAATCATTTAAAATATTTTAATTTGGTTGATGTTTATGTTCTTTGACAATATTGAATGGTTTCTTGTTATGCTTTTTTTGTATAATTTTGTCTACTTTTTCCTTTTATTAATCTTTAAATCCATTATTTGCCTTTCCCTATATTTATGATATGTAAATAAAAAATTCTTAGAATATAAAATAAATAATCATGAAATTGTATACTTCTTTATGATTTCCCTATATTTATGATATGTAAATAAAACTTCTTAGAAAGTAAAATACATAATCATATTAAGGCTATCAAAATATGCTTCCATTTATTGTAACCATGATTTCCCCAATGTAACGTTTGTTGAACATGGTCATTGATGCTAGGTTTCCATTGATGTTAAAGAGAGCTTGAGACACTAGTGCATTAATGACAAAGTGATTAGATTGATATCTTGGAGAGTATATGGCATATGTGCATATCAATAAAGACAAAGAAGAGGTTGTGAGGCATCCATAGATGTCTTGGTGAAGTTATTTTGGAAAGATAAGTATGCTTATTTTAGATTAAGAGAAGCCAGACTATCACTATACGTCATGTAGATATGAATGAACTAGAAATTTTGTGCATTTAGTACAAGTACTCAAAAAGTCAATAGTGGTCAAATATCTTTATGGAGATGTTGTTTATAGTGTCAGGAAGATAATCTAAAGATTTAGAGACTTGAAGTGTTTTATAGCTCAATATAAAACCTTAAAAGTTACTCTAGTAGACTATGATAGACCAGAGACCATTAATTTTGACTATGTTGAAGTCTGGGGTCAAATAGTCAAGATAGATCTATGATGGGTGTTTAATTATGTGATAAAGATCTAATGGTGAGCATGAAACCCATCAGATAGAGATCAATGATGAGCATGTGATCATGAATATTATGATCCAATGGAGCGTATTGAGTCAATAAGTCAACATAGTGCTCATAAGATGGGTAGGGATTCCAAGTGGTAGAAGTTCATTGAAGACTAGTTGTAGGGTATGCAGAGGGAATGTAGGGCTACCAAGTGGCTTGATCTCAGAAGCAAGGATCTAAAATCAACAATAAGTAATATAAGTTAAAGTTAGGAGGTGATTAAGGAGATAAATAGAGAACAATTAATCTAAATTTTAGGGAACATAAGATGAAGATGTGTATGTAATATTTGCATTAACCAGTGATCGTTGGCATTTGAATTAGCAAAGGGACAAACTAGTCTATAATATTTTGCTAATAAATTTTGATCTAGGATGAATTTATTGATGAAGTAAAAATAAAAGTTTAAGAAGACTTCAAGACACATATAAAAAATTTTATTATAAGGTTTGAATGTTTTTAAAGTTTTATATATTGAGATTTAAATTTGACTATTTGTTCATTCATGATGTTAATATGTACAAGACTATTATTTGAGTAAATTATGCTTTAGAAAAAGAGTGTTTTGGTAGATGTATTCATTTGAAGATGTATTAGAGGTAATATGGAGTGGACCCATGTATTTTAAAGTGATCTTGTGTTCTTATTTTTCTTGATGAAGTGTTAAAGGGGTAATAGGTCTTTATGAGACCTATAAAGTCTACTAAGGCATAATTAAAAGGCGTAGCTGCTTAAGTGTGACCCATGGATGTTAGACCAACCTATGATAATGAATTTGAGATATGTATTATCATGATATAATTATTAAGGGTTATGGAAAGTATTATGGCTGACCTAGAAGTTGATATTCATGAAGGCTCTATAAAGAGTGAAAGCTAAGGTAATGGTTTAGTGACTTGGATGTGAATGTGTTGAGAGAGAAAAAGATAGAGATGAAGAAAAGAGATCAAATGGAGTGTGATTAGTGGATGGACTAAAGTAAAGAGTAGAATGAGGATGAGAAAAGAATCCTATATATATCCAAAAGGGTTTTTTTGGATGCATTGCTTGTATGAGCAAGTTTGAGTGTGTATAAAGAGTTTAAAAGGATTAAAATTAAAGTTTGAAATATATTGCATCACTTATTCACCCCCCTCTCAATGATTATACCTCTAATAATTGGTACTAGAGTAGGACCTTATTTATAAGTTTGACCACTTGAATGTGATCTAAGGTATAATATAGAAAGTCAATAGATGCAAGTTTTCTCTACAAAGCAAACACCATTATTTAATGGGTCAAATTATGATTTATGGAGTACAAGGATGAGGGCATGCATCATGTCTCTATGGTTGATATTTATAAATATATCATGGATGGTTATACTACACCAATTACTCCTCTAACTAGTACTACTGACAAGAAGTTGAGTGAGAATAATTCTAAAGCTATGAATGCTATCATTTGTGGTCTATCCAAGTTTGAGTTCACCAAAGTGATCCATTGAAATTTTACCAAGGAAATTCGGGTCAAATTATAAACTATCTATGAAGGAGACTCAAAGTTAAAACTATCTAATTTTTAAAACTACCAAAGGCAATTTGAAGGTCTCAAAATTAAGGAATAAGATACTATGGCATCCTATCTTCTAAGGGTTGATGAGGTAGCAAACATGAGAAAAGGTCTTAGAGAGGTGATTAATGAAGCTACTGTAGTACAGAAGGTATTGAGGACTCTTACACTCATGTTTGATTCAAAGGTTTCTATTGTATAAGAAATTCATGATCTTACTCAGATGAATATGGATGAATTGCATGGCATCCTTATTGCATATGAGATGAGAGTTGATGAGGACAAACCTCCTAATAAGGAAGCAACCTTCGAGGTGATCAAGGAGACAAAAGCTAAGAAGAACAAATTAAATCTAAATATTTTTATCTTAATGAAGACCAACTTGAATCCATGATCTCAATAAAATTTAATGTAGGAATAGGTAAGTATGAATGAAAACTTCCTTTTAAATGTTTTTCATGTGGTAAAGTTGGTCATTTTGTAGCTAGATATCCAGGTAGAGATAAGTTTGAAAACAAAGAAGCTTATAAGGAATCTCATGAGGATAAACACAAGAAATCTAAGGTTCTTACCAAGTAAAAAAATTTAGTAAGAAAAATGGAAAGAAGGAATCATATAAAGGTAGTAAGAGCCTTTACCATAAAGAAGATAGTAACTCATATGTGGAAGAAATAAACACATCTAACAATGATGATTATTTTCATAATGAGGACAAGGAGACATTGTTCATGGATTTTTGTGATGATAAAGGTTAATGTTCTTTAAGTAGATATTTCTTTGGTAGAGATAACTCAAAGGAAGAAGATGAGAAAGTCACTCTTGAAGATAAATATCTAGATACTATGGAAGAAATGAAGATACTACAAATAAATAATAGAAAACAAGATTTATTGATCAAATCCTATGAGGAAAAAATTGGACTTTTTGAAAGAATGATGGGTAATGAAGTCAAGGAGCATGATGAGATCAAACAATAGGTTGAAACTCAGCTTTGTACTCTTAATGAAAAAGTAAAGAGTAAGGATGAAGAGTATATCATGTATCAATTAGAGATAGAGTCTTTGTAGGTGAAATTAAATCAAGATATGAGAAAATATAAAGCTAATTATTTAGATAATAAGGATGAATTGATAAATGCTTTTGAAGATCTGAATATTGAGAAGAAAAAGAAAAAGAATATGATGTCACAAATCAAGGACTATGAAGAGCAATCTAGTGTGTTTGAATAAAGAATGGATGATGACACCAAAGAACATGAAGATACTATCAAACATCTCAATAGTCAATTATAAATTATGACTATAAGTCTAAAAGCCAAAGAAGATGAGTGCTTAAGGTATGTGATTAAAATTGAGTCATTAAAATATAAGGTAGACAAGACATCTTGTAAGGTGAAGTCATTTGTGAAGTTTGAAAAGAGATCAAATGATCTTGACAATAATCTAAGGTTCACAAGGAAAGAATGACATCATTTGCTACAAGTGTCAAGGGTTTGGTCATACTAAAAAGTTTTGTAATATCTTTAGAAGGAGACCAAATGAATAGGTACATAAACAAATTAATGAAACTTCAAGGAATCATCATATATATCAATCATAATGTATGTAAAATCTGAGAAACTTCAGTTGTTTCAAATGTCATGAGAGAGTTCACATAGAAAGGTTTTGCAAGAATGATCCATATTCTACTTCAAAAATTGCCAATCCTATAATTAAGAGAAAAATCTATAGTGAATGGAAGCCTAAGGAGGTAAATGAAAAATAAGCCCAAAGAGGATCATTTGTCATAATATAATAGGGAACAAATTCAAGTATCAAGGAACAAGCCTTATCTACACAAATGAACAAGGAAATCAAACAAGATCTTGAGATAAAAGAAAAGAATAAGGTTTAGAACTCATTCAAAGTCAATCTGAAGATGAGGAAGGACTAGAAATCAAGTAAGAGAATGGAAAAATGAGATTCTCATAAGTTTTGGTATCTTTAGTCCTTGTATAATAAGTAGGTGCATCTACCTATGCTTTTTAGGATATATATTTTATGTGTGGAAGTAAGTGTGTGTGCTCTAGGTAATGATTAAAATGCCAATTAGTATAAAGGTATGTTCTCTTCAATTTGATAATATGCAAGATGTGTTTGGCTAAGGGGGAGCTAACTCAGTTAGATTGAGTGGCTTGAAGAAGATGTGAATGATATGAGAGAAAGCATATGTGAAGATGCTTTAGTCATGATAGAAGTATGAAGATGTTTGCTATAGTTGTGAATTCAAGAAGATTGATATGATGAATTGATCAAACCAAGTCATGTGTTTTGAAAAGGTATTGAATTTTCATGCATGAGCAAAGAGAGATTGTGAGTTTTATAGGTAAAAAGGTCTAAAGATTAGAGAAGCCCCAATTCAAATTAGTGTATGTCAAATAACAAATGACATGAGATAGATATTGATGTTAAGGGGATATTTCAAAGCTCTATGAGTAGTTTGTCATGTCAATAATCAAGTTGGCATATTGAGGAAGAGACCCTTTGTCATTAACATCAAAGGGGGTGAAAGATGAAAATGAAGAAGTTCAATTTAGTAAGAAATCATTTTGAGGGTGTTATTCCATCAATGACAAAGGGGGAGATTATTGATCATGGTTATTGATGATAGGTTATCATTAATGTCAAAGAGAGCTTGAGATACTAGTGAATTAATGTTAAAGTGATTAGATTGATATCTTGGAGAGTATATGGCATATGTGTAGATCAGTAAGGATAAATAAGAGGTTATGAGGCATCTATATATGTCTTGGTGAAGTTTTAATGTGTCATTTGATCATTTTGAAAGAGAAACATGATTTTTATAGTTTAAGAGAAGCCATAATGTCATTGCACATCATACAGATATGAATGAACAAGTTTTTGCATTTAGTATAGGTACTTAAAAAGTTAATAATAGTCAAATATTCTCATGGATGTGTTGTCTATAGTGCTAGGAAGATACTGTAAAGATTTAGAGTGTTAAAGTGTTTTCTAGTTCAAGATATAAACCTTCAAAGTTGCTCTAGTAGACTGTGATGGACCAAAGACCATCAAGTTTAACTACATTGAAGTCTGAGGTCAAATAGTCAAGACAGATCTACGGTGAGCATTTAATCTAGCGATAAAGATATAATGACGAGCATGAAACTTGTCAGATAGAGATCAATGGTGAGTGTGTGATCATGCAAATTATGATCCAATGGAGTGTATTGAGTCAATAAGTTAATAGAGTGCTTAGAAGATGCATGAGAATGTTAAGTGGTAGAAGTTCATTGAAGACTGGATATACAGTATGTAGAGGGCATGCAGGGCTGCCAAGTGTCTTGATCTTCAAAGCAAGGATCTAAGATCAATGGTGAGAGATGGAGGTTAAAGTTAGGAGACTAGCAAGGAGATCAATAGAGCATAATTGATATAGATTTTAGGGAGCACGAGATTAAGACATGTGTCTATAATATTTTCATTAATCAGTGATCGTTGGCAATTGAATTAGCAAAAGGACAAACCAATCTATAGTATTTTGTTAATATATTTTGATCTGAGATGAATTTCTTGATGAAGTAAAAAAAAAAGTTGAAGAGGACTTCAAGGTGCATCTAGAAATTTTATTATAAAGTATGAATATTTGTAAAGTTGTATATATTGATCTTCAAAGTTGATTGTTTGTTCATTCATGGTGTTACTGTGTACAAGACTATTGTTTGAGTAAATTGTGTTTTAGCAAAAGAGTGTTTTGGTGGATGTATTCATTTAAAGATGTATTATAGGTCATATGGAGTGGAACCATATATTTTAAATTGATCTTGTGTTCTTTTTTTTTCTTGATGAAGTGTTAAAGGGGTAATAGTTATCCATGAGACCTATAAAGGCTACTAAGGCCTAGTTAAAAAGTGTAGTTGCTTAAGTGTGACCCATGGATGCTATGGCTGATTTGTGATAATGAATTTGAGCTATGTCTTAGCATGATATAATTATTAAGGGTTAAGGCAAGTATTATGGCTGACCTATAAGTTGATATTCATGAAGACTCTACAAAGAGTGAAAGAAAAGGTAATGGTTTAGTGACTTAGATGTGAATGTATTGAGAGAGCAAAAGATAGAGATGAAGGAAAGAGATCAGAGGGAGTGTGCTCAGTGGATGGACTAAAGCACATAGTATATTGAAGATGAGTGAAGAAGCCTAGATAGATAAAAATGGGTGTTTTGGATTCATTACTTGTATGAGCAAGTTTGAGTGTGTATGGAGAGTTTTAAAGGATTATAATTGAATTTTGAAATATCTTGCATCATTGATTCACCCCCCTCTCAGTGATGGTACCTCAAATAATTTTGCTTTGTGAAAGAGTCTTATGTACCTATAATAATGATTTGACTATATTAGGCCCTAGATAAATTAGAATGTTAACATTCCCCATGGAATGCTCATGTGTATATTGTAAAAAAAATTATTGTATCCAAAATTATTAAGATATCTAACTATATGTGTATGACATTGTTGTTTGTCATTTAAAATAGTGCCTTGTCTATTTTTGCCTCTAATATGGGATCAAATTACCATTATATCCTTAAGAGTAATGTTGTGTAAATAATAAATTCTTGTAGAATGTAAACTAAAATAAGATCTCCTAGTAATCTTGTCCTTAGAATCCCAATGGACCATTGTCCCCTTTGAAATAATGTCCTAGGATATCACATTATTCCTAACATGAGTAATATAAAATGAGGAAAAGTGGACCTTTTTGAGATAATGTTGATTGTACCAAATGTAATAATCCCTTTATCCACCAGTTTCTTAATCTTTTTGTTAGTGTATGCTTTTTTCCCACTATGTGGTTTTATATACACAATTTAATTAGCTTGCTTAGGTTAATAGTAGGTCATTAGGAGAAATGTACTTTAAGTCATTTTTTAATTATGAGTTGAGTTAATTACATTTTTGGGTGACATAATTCCTCATTTTATAATATACCTTCCTATGTAATTTTTGGCTAATGATGTTAGTACAAATTTTAAGTTGTGAAGATAGGATTCTTCCAATTTGAATTGTTCTTCTAATTTCACTACTCCATATAGATTTAGCCTCATGCATTCAACTCTATCCAATTTAATCCTTGATTATGGCCCACTTTGACATCATATTAGATCTAAAATGGTAGATGAATCTATTAATTCTATTAAATATATTTAGTATTCTAGGTTATTTAGAATTTTTCATTGATTTTAGTTTTTTAGGGTTTGGTGGGGATTCTCAAAATTCATGTAAATTTATATATCTAGAGTCTCAAAGTGAAAAATAGACCTATAAAGTGGAAAATTTTCATATCCATTATTTTTGTATGATTTAGAAGGTGGAAAAACCCTAGGAATGACTGTAAACATGACCTAGTTTTGTGATAGTCATTTTTCATCTATTTTGGGAGGGTTTCAAGGCCATTTTTTGAATTCTATAAAAAATTGTATATCCATTGAATTTGAGGAAAAACTAATTTTTGGGTTTTTTGGAATTTATCAAAAGACAAAGTGATATTTGCTGTATTTTGGAGGAGTCTTATAGAATCCATATTTTGGAGGTTATTTTAACTTGGTAGAAGTTCTACCCTTCACATGTAGTTTTTATAGTTGGAAAAATTTTTGTGGTATAAAAATAAGTTTGGGTAGACATTTTGGGGTCAATAAAAATTTTACCATACTATATAACTTTTCAAGTTCTAAAACTTGATGATATGCATTATAGGTTCCATCATCTACGTAAACAACCCTTAGAATCTAGCCCTTGCTCAAGCATATCATAGGTCATGCCTTCTGATCAGACAACCCTCAGACTCCAACCCTTGCTTAGACATGTCATGGGTTCCACTACCTACTTAGATAAACCTCAAACTATGGAAATCATATGAAGATCTATCAAGTTTTTTCCCTTACACAGGTACCAACTAGGTTCTACCCCTTATTTGAATAGGCTTTAAACTCTAGCTAGTGCTTAAAATACGTGTGGGTTCTACCCCCTACTTGAAGATACTTTAGGATCTACAAATTTATTGAGAAATCTACTATTCATTTGAAAATTGAAGCCATTTTGAGGTTGTAATTACTCCCACATCAATCAAAAATGGGAGGAGGAGTACCCATTTTAAGTCTTAGCCCCTAATCACATAGGAGTTAAGCCCCTAGTCACTTTCAACCTAAAAGTGCTTAACTTTTGCTCCAAGAGGGATTTTGTTTTTCTTGGGTAAGTTGAATCCAAAAAATTTTCAACCCAAATTTTTTCACACACAAAATTTATGCAAAGTGGAGATCATTATTTTTGCAAGTAAAAAACATTCAAACTTCTATAACTTTCAAATTGATTCTCCTTTTGAGGTGCCATTTTTTTTTAAAGTGGATTTTTTTTATAGATATAAACATTGGTAATATTATAATGCCTTATAAAATTTAATATATAAATATTCAATTAGGTTTCACATTCCTAGTCTTTCATCACACAATTCAACACATTCTTTCTACACCATAGATCAGAGTTTAATGATGCTTCATACACCATTCAACTATCACAAGTGGAAAGTCAAAGTGTAAATAATCTTGAGGAGAAAAGAGTTACATTGTATCATGATGGGTACAAAAAATAAATTGACACTTGATGCAGATAAGGTGAAGTGGTTTAACAGAAGTGATAAAATCTGTAGTTTACTATATCTATGTCTTCCAACTTGCTTTGTCATATTGAATATTTTACTAATTATAATGAAGTATGGACCATATTGGAAACAATATTTGGGAATAAATACATAATGAAAGGTAACGAGTTGGATAATGAACCCATTCGTTTGAGTCCATGTGACTTTGATAATATATAGGACTTATTCACAAAGTTCAAATCACTTAGGTTGTAGTGGAATCTATGTGGCATTGACAAAAAGGATGATCAATTAATTGTTTCCATCCTATTCAAGTTGGGATCTAGTTATTTTGTCTTTTATTATACCTTATATACCATAAGGCATTCCCATATAGCTATATGGATCATGCCATCCTTGGATGACTTTGTTGTTAAGTTGACATGGGAGTAAGATAAGCTTATTCAAATGGGTAGACTGATGTCATCTAAATTACATTCCTTAATTATGACTCATGATAAATAGAAGGATTATATTAATAAGGAGAAGAATAAAAATAAGGACCTAGATCAAATAAAAGGTCAAATATCTGATGCTAATTCAAAATCATCAAAAGAATCCTCCTCTTTAGATGAGAAGCCAAAGAAAGAGTGGCTCACATGTGCTTATTTCAATAAATTTGGGCATGATAAATCTAGGAGAATGAATAATCAAATTTACCAATCGACTAAGATTATTGAGAAACACAACATCAATGTACCTAATTATTCAAATGTGAGTTCATCATCACCTGAGTCTTCTAAGGCCAAAGATAATAAAAAGGGAAAATATAAGGGTAAAGCACTTGTTTTTGTTACATCCTAGCCTTCCACATGGGTAATTTACTTTGGTGAATCACATCACCTAGATTCATCAAAGGAAATATCATCATCTTTGGATCCTTGTTCTATGCCTTCCATCTTGTTGGGTGATGATACTTTCACAAAAGTTAGTGGGAGAGTTTCTATTAAAGTGAATGATGGGACATTTCATAATGTTCTATGTGTTCCCTCTTTATCCACCAATCTCCTATATGTTTATCAGATCACTCTCATCAGTGTGGGAAATAAAGTTCATTTCACACCTAATTTAATGGTCATTAGGAAATTAGACAGTGACTCCATTTTTGTATTTTGGAAAGTAGATCACCAGTCATAGTTGTATACTTTCTCACATTTTTCTCATGATCAACCTTCTATTGTAATGTTCACTCATTCAGATGGGGTGAGTAAATTATGGCATGAATTATTAGGCCATATCAACTATCACTAGATAGACAAACTTAATTGTAATGACATGGTTTTAGGATTTTCATGAGTCAATATTTCTAACATTATTTTCCAAGGTTACATATTTGGTAAGCATCCTGAGGAGAAGTGTGGCAAAGGAAAATCAAAAAGAGATAATTAGATGTTAGAAATTATCCATAATGACATTTTTGGTCCATTTTTAAAACCTTAATCCAATAGATCTAAATACATGTTTACTTTCATCAATGACTTTTCAAGATAAACTTTGGTGTATTTTATTAAACAAACATAAAAAATATTTGATCATTTTTAGGATTTCAATGTGATTTTATAAACACGGTTAGGTAAAGATATCAATATGTTGCACATTGATAATGGTGGTGAGTATGTTAATAATTATAATGAAAAAATCTACACTTTAAATGGGATTGAACTATAACATACATTTCATATAGTCCTCAGCAGAATGATGTTTCAAAGTGAAATAATAGTTCCTTGAAGGAAATGGCCAACTATATGCTACAATCCAAGTCTCTTTCACCTTATTATTAGGTTGAGGCCATCAAATATGTTTGTTATACCCAAAACTAATTTCCTCATAAAGCAATGAATGGAGTCACTCCTTTTGAATCTTGGAATGATAAAAAATCCATAGTGAATCACTTTTGAGTTTTTAGATCTCTTGATATGGCCCACATTCTAAAGAGGAAATGGAACATCAGAGTCAGCCTTACATCTTCATTAGATATATTTATCATGTTATGGGATTCAAGATTCTCCATCCCACCACTCATGATTTGTTCATTGAGATAAGTGTTTTTTTTAAGAGAGTCCTTCAAATTCTGCACATGACACTTTTCCCTCTCATTTGGATGCATTGGGATTTGATAATAGTTCTGATGATTTAGATACACCTAAGAAACTTCATCGATGACTTTTCAAAGTAAAGTTGGGTATGTTTTATTAAACAAACATAAAAAATATTTGATCATTTTATAGGATTTCAATGTTCTTGTATAAAAATGGTTAGGTAAAGCTATCAAGATGTTGCACATTGATAATGGTGGTGAGTATGTTAGTAAATATTATAAAAAATTCTACACTTTATATGGGATTGAACTATAACATATAGTTTCATATTATCCTCATAAGAATGATGTTGTGAAGTGAAATAATAGTTCTTTGAAGGAAATGGCCAACTATATGCTACATTCCAAGTCTCTTTTACTTTAGTATTAGGTTGAGGACATCAACTATGTTTGTTATACATATAACTGATTTCCTCATAAATCATTGAATGGAGTCACTCCTTTTGAATCTTAGAGTGATAAAAAATCCATAGTTAATCACTTCTAATTTTTTAGCTATCTTGTTGTGGCCCACATTCCAAACAATAAACATAAGGAAATGGAACCTCGAAGTCAACCTTACATCTTCATTAGATATATTGATAGTGTTAAGGTATTCAAGATTATCCATCCCAAAAATCATGAATTGCTCATTGAGATAAGTGTCTTTTTCAATAGAGTCCTTTAGATTCTGCACATGACACTTTTCCCTCTCCTTTAGATGCACTAAGATTTGATAATAGTTTTGATGATTAGACCCACCTAAGCAACTTCCTAATGATCCTGATTCTTCTTCTAGTTATAATGATGAGAGTAGTGATAATGATTCATCTCCTTCTCCTATAGTATATTTATATGATGATAAATATCCTCCTTAATCTCTAAGCACTAGTTTTATTTAGGTTATATAGACACTAAAAAGTGCAGGTCAATGGGTTAGAGATCCATCATATATTGGGAAAACTTGTTAAAATTTCCAAAATGCCCCACATGTTTTCATTTAATTTTATTCCAATCCAAAACCATTTCATCTTGAGTGGGATAATGTTATGTAAGAGGTTTATGGTTCCTTGCTAAAGAACAACACTTGCGATTTAGTCCCTCTTCCAAAGGGAAGAAAACTTGTTCAATGTAGGTGGATCTACCAAATAAAATTTATAAAAGATAGGTATATAGACAATTTCAAATCACATTTGGCAAAAAAAAGTTTTTCTTAGGTACCTGACATTGACTATACCAAGATGTTCAACCCAATTTCCAAAATGAACTCAATCTAACTCACTCTTGCCATTATAGCATCACATTGTTGGGTTGTTCATAAAATGGATGTGAAAAGTACCTTTATTCATAGTGACCTAAAAGAGGAAAATTGCATGGATCAACCATAAGGATTTTTGTAATATTCCTCCTTAGTTTTCAAACTTTGAAAATCTATGGCCTCAAACAAACTCCTCGATTTTGGTATGCCAAGATGGACTCCTTTCTTCTTTCGATTGGGTTCACTAGATTCCATTTTGATATAAATGTCTTCATTTTATGACAATATGATTCACTATTTATTTTATTTCTCTACCTAGATGACCTATTTATCATAGGGAGTTCTTCATACACCATCATAGTAGTGAAAATTGCTTTGTCTGAGAAGTTTTCAATGACTGACTTGGGCTTTCTATATTACTTCCTCAGGGTTGATTTTTTTTAGTTTGAATCCAAGATCACTATTGTAAAATCCAAGTATTCTCTTGATTTATTTGTAAGGTTTAACATGGATTACTATAAGCCAACTCTAACTCATTTTATATCTATTGTGAAGCTTGATGTTGATTTTCCATTTCTTTTGGTTGATGCTAACTCATATTAAATTTTTTTTGGAAGTCTCATCTACCTTATGCACACTAGACTTGATATTTCATATGCAGTGGGCATGGTCTCAAGATTTATGTAGGAAACAAATTAGTTACCCTAGAAATTAGCTAAGCAGACTCTCCACTACATTTAGAGTACTCATAGTTTTAAGATTCACTATAGAGTAGGCATCGACATCAACTTGATTGATAACATAGATTCATATTTAGATTCATAATTCTACTTTAGGATACTATTTATCCCTTGGTTTAGGTTTGATTAGTTGGTCAGAAAAAAAGTAGATTAATATTAATTTATCTTCTACCAAGGTAGAATACAAAATAGCTATTAATGTTGCCACTAAGACAATTTGTATTCGAGGGATTCTCACTGAATTTGGCATCCATTTTTTATGACTAAAAATCATCTTCTATGATAATAAAAGCATAGTCTAGATCTATAGGAATCTAGTCCTCCATCAATAGACAAATCATATAAATATTCACATGCATTTCAATTATTAGTTCATCCATGAACAAGTCGCTGATCTTCTCGACATCTAGATAATAGAGCAAATTGTTGATATATTCATCAAACCCTTCACTGAGAGCAAGTATCTTAATTTTTATGCTCTTCTTGGGGTTTCAGAAGCTATGAATTATTCCTCCTCAAGGGGATAATCTCTATGTACTTGGGTACATCATTAGCATTTTGTGCCAAAACCTAATTCTTCTACCCACCTTATTTACACTTAAGGGGGATGTTAGTGTAAGCTTTTCCCCACTATGTGGTTTTACTGACATGGTCTAATTAGTTTGCTTAGGTTAATAATAGGTCATTAGGAGAAATGTGATTTAAGTCTTTTTTTTAATTATGAGTTGAGTTAATTACCATTTTGGGTGACCTACTTACTCACTATATAATGTACCTTCCTATGTAATTTTTAGATAACGATGCTTATACAAATTTTGGTTGTGAACACATTTTTTTTCCATTTTGAGTTATTCTTTTGATTTCATTGCTCCATATAGATTTATACTCAAGTATTCAATCCTATATAATATGATCCTTGATTGTGTCCCATTCTGACACTTTTATCTTAATGCATAAAAAATGTTATATCAATGTTCATTGATATGATGATAGCTGGTAAAAATTTTCTCCCCTACTCATTTAAGGTGATGAGGAAGATGGTAGTAATTAGGAGTTATCATTATTAATTTTTTATCAAGTAATTTTTGTAAAATATCTCTTGGCTTATCCTTGAAAATGTCAAACTTAATTGGTTAGTTCTTATTTGAAGGAGATAAAACCATGTGATTTGGTGACTTATAGTTGATCTATTTTGGAACCTATTTCTTATCCATATCCTTAGATATAATGTTGTATTTTTTTAAGTTATTATTTCTATAATTTTCCTCATGTGTAACTTCTATTTGATTAACTCCCTTAATTATAGATTATTGTTTTTTATTAATCCATAATGGAGATGAAGTATTTTGTGGCACATAGAATTTAGATGGAAAACTAGATATGTAATTTACATTGGCATGTTTGGGATTCTTTCTTTCATCTTGAATTAGTGAATAATTAATATAAGAATGAAAACAATAAGTGAGGCAACTACGTTCTTATATTTTAGAATTATTTTACACATTTCATTCTTCACTATACTTATCACTATTTTACCAATCTTATTGATATTCATAATCATAATCATAATTTTTTCCTTCACAATCACATTATCCATATATATAGTTAGAATTATTAATCATACAAGTTTATCATTAATCCATTCATTATCATAAGAATAAGTCATTGGAATGGCTAGAAAATATAAATTCTAAAAGGATGAAGGATTTTAGGGGTTTTAGATTAGTCATTAATTTTTAAATTTACAAACCCAAATATAAAAATAAACACAAAAAAATCCCACCCATATGATAAGAGTAATCATTGGAAATTGAGATAAAAACTCTAATCTTGAGGCTACACATGAAAGTAAAATAAAAAATTATATTTTAAAATACAATTTAAATACACAAATCTAAAACTCTAGTGACAGAAGGATGAAACCCTAAGGGGACCTAAGGTTTGGATATGTTTGATATAATCTACAAGTTCACCAATATGTTTTATTTATTTTTAGATTAATTGGGTATATTAATCCTCAATTAGATATAAGCATGTAAATGAATTTAAATTAAAAAGATATACAATAAAATAAAAATTTGAATGTAAAAGATTAAAACTAATGTGAGATTATAGCTTGCTAAATATATAAATTAAAACAAGGATAATATACTTAGCAGTTCATTGTGTTGTATAGGACTAAGATAATAGGTAGATGGTAAAAAAGCCAAAAAAAATGATTGTGGGCCATTTAGATCAGGAATTGGATCTTATTATGCACTTGGACTATAATTTAATCCTTGGTTAAGTACCATTAGACATTATGTTCCCACTATGTGGGTTATGTCTCTGTATATTATTCCTCTCTATTTTGATATAAGTATGTGTGTTTTCTTATCTATCAACTTTGTGTGTGATTTTAAGGTCTGAATGTGTGGGTGACTCTCATAGATTGATCCCCTTATCTTAAAACCATAGGTATACTTGCAATAATAGTTTTAGGTCTACAAAAGGGGAAAAAGGTGGGTTGAACTAACCCTAACCTTTCTCTGTTGAATGGTTGAGTGTTACCTACATATCTATTATTTTGAAGAGGGAAGTCCCACTGTAGTTCTCATTATTAGGTGAATGTGTGCAATGGTACTCATTGAATGTATCCAAAATGCAATTTATACCTTGATACTTGGAAATTAGAAATGTTGGATTTGCTCTTAAGTACTTTAGACTTGGTTAAGAGTTGATCCTAGTGACCAATCAGTAAATTATGAATAATATTTTAGTCCTATTAAATTCACAAGTGTTTGTGTATGCTTGGTAAATTATTTATGGATAGATAATAGGAATATACCTATTTTTTATTTATATGAGACTATTTAGATTCTTTATCATGCCATCGGCATGAAAAACATATGAGTTGAAACATAAGAATTATTTAAACTTAAATGTGATTGTTATTTGGAATGGGATGAAATCATTAAACTCAGATGGTACCATCAAAGGGTATGTTTTACATTAAAATGTAGACACTATTTTTGAATTATATATCACCTTAGTCTTGTGCACTTTGAAAATATATATCATGGATGTACCTTTAACTTCTAGACCTTCCTACTACTAAAAAGGCTCACATACACTATCTCTTAGTCTAGAAAATGCTATTGTGATGACTTGGACCTTTATTCATGCTCAAAACATTATAAACCTACTTATCATCTATCTCTACAAGTTCTAGACCTATGCCTATTTTCTAGTTTCTAGGACACTTACATCTCAATTAGACACCTACATTAATTCAAGTGTTCAATGCCCTAAAGTCATCTTATTTGAAAATGAAACATGTTTATATGGTTGGATTTAGTGATTTAATGTGATATATTATCCAAATATATTGGTATACATATAATATCAATCCTAATTGATTCCTCACCTATAAATTTCTTACCTACTCAAAAGGCAACTTACAAAAGGCATTCAATCAAGTACTCAAGTGAGTAAAGCTACCATATTTTCTCCTATTTCCATATTAGTTAGATGGACACCACATCTATATGTATGAAATATTTAAATATCATTCCATGAGCCACATTTTCCAAGTTACAAGCTATGCCACTCTATGTACTTTCTTATCACACATTTCTTGATACACACACAAGCCAAAACATCAGGGAAAACTATAGAAGTCTGGGACCTTTTTTAGATTATTGGCCATATAAGAATCACTCATTGACATAAGGATATTTAGGGTAGCTCAAAAATGTGTGCCCACTAACATATTTTTCCCAAAATGACTATGAATATGAATAACTAAGGTTTTTCTATTTGATAAAGAGAAATAGCCCATGCACTTGAGTGAAGGAAACATAGAATCCAAAATTGTCCAAGCGGTCATAGCCAATTTTAGTAGGTATTCTATACTAGACACCTATATCCAATTAAAATATAAATATCGAATCAACCATACCAAATAGATGTAATTATCAGTGACTATAGATGTATAATTTATAGAATCAGGAAAGTGATCCATAATTTATATCCAATATACTATCTTCTTGTTCTTGTTCTTGTTCTAGATATTTATTAGCATAAAAACCAACTAAGTATCTTGTTTTCATTATCATTGATATATAAAACATACTTTTAAATTATATTTTTACCATATGTTAGCATAATAAATTGAGTATATGTTTATTTAAGTTTTTCAATTAATTGGCCTACTTTAGAGATAGTCTACCATCCTTATGCCCTAGACTATTTATACCATTTTAACCCTAGATCCCCCTAATCTAGATTTTAGGGTTAAACATTTGGTGAACCCGATCTATATGAATGCATTTTTTTCTAATTCTTAGGGTTTTTAATTAATAAGGGTTTCATTTTGTTTTACTTTTTCATTTTTTACTTTTATTAATTTTCGTGCAACCTAGGCATAGCCCTAGATTAGGAGGTGTGCCTATTAAACACATTGAGATTACACTCAGACCACCTAAGATGTCTCAAACTAATGATGGGACTAATCCTTTGGTCTATGATGATACAAATGTTGAGAATGAAAAACATGATGATGAGGTTATCATAGAAGAAGATTATCATAATGAAAACCATGAGTCTAATGAAATTGATGAACATGATAAAATAAATCATGAGTAAGTACACATAATTTCATTGTTTTGTGATCATATTCATCAAAACCTAGAAGATATTGATGAAATATTAAGAACCATATTAAAAAATAAAAAGGAAAAAAAGATAGATGCACAAGTAGGTTCATCAATTGATCATGTTATTACATCTAAGGTTCATCCCCATATACCAACAAACCTCCCCTCAAGCACATTATTGCTTCATAATTCTAATGGGGGGACATGATATGTATTTCAACCTTTGTTCCCTAAAAATACTATTAAAACATCTTACATTTGAAATCATAATACTTCAACCCAATTTTTAGTTTCAATGCCTATATATACCCAACCTATGGGTACACCTCCTTTGGTGACATCTCAAATATCCAACCTAAAATACTATGAGGTGAAATCTCTTGTCCAACTATAAAAATTTTACAAAATAAGGTTTAAAATATTAAACAAAATTATATGAAATCACCTTATGTTATTGAATCACAAGAGGTGTTGCATAATCCCCTTACATCATAGATATATTTACACCCCTTGCCAATTGGGTTTGTTGTACCTAAGTTCATATTTTAAGATGGCAAGGGTGATCCTGAATAACATCTTTGATATTTTTATGTGGCATTGCTTGATTATGCCTCCAATGATAAAAAATTGATCAAATTATTTCCAAAGAGATTAAAATCTTTGATTTAAAGTGGTTATATGATTTACCAACTCAATCAATAAAAGCATTCAAACCCACTGAAGATCATTTTTGGCACACTTCTCTATTAACATTATTGAAAAGGTTTCCTATGCCTAAATTACAAAAATCAAATAGGGAAATAATAAAATTATCAATGAATATGTCCTAAGGTATAATACAATGTTAGCTAAAATGACCAATCCTATGGTAGATTTACAAGCTCCAAGTAGGAGAGGAATCATTCAAAAATTATATTTATTGTAATCCTTAATTATTTTTGTACATATGTAAGATTTAAAAAATTTATGAGAGTTGGTTGTAGAAAACCAACTAACGGGTGTAACCAACCATTAAAAACAAAATAATTATATACAAAACAAAATAACAAATTAAAACAAACTTTGGATCATAAATGACCCAACAAACTCCCTATTGATTTAAAGAGGTATAAAAGATAAAATAACTAGATCAATGATTTTAAAGTCATCAAAAAAATGTTAAAACAACTACAATTGGTATATTTTACCTCCTGGTATTGACCAAAATTGATGCCACTCCATACAAAATCCCACCCTATGAGTTGTGTCATAAAAGGTTGATGAACATAATCAAAACCTGCTCATCCCCTGTGATCATCATATTGCACTATGGTAGAACACAATAAAGGCATGTCCAACTACATTAATCCAAATAAGGATCCATCTAAAATTCCATCATAGTGATTAACCTATATTATATATGGTACTCTCCTTGATGTTCGAGAAATGCTTACAAACTTTACTTAGCATCATTAGTGATAGAAATCCCGATTAAATTATACTATCATCGATGATTTATTGAATACCTACCAATGTTATATCTTCTCACCCTATCAAGTGAGAGGTGAGAATCTATGAAATGAGAGAAATAAAATTAGATAATCTTGTTTGTTCCATATCATGAATATCAAGGATATAAAGCCAAAATTAAAACTAAAATAAGCAAACTATTGCTACCAAAACTACCACTCAAGTATTGAACCCAAACTTAGAGTGAATAGCTAAATAGAAAAGGGGAATATTCCTCTATCCTTGAACAAATCCTCCAAGCTCTAGTGTGACACTTACACTTTGTTAATAAAAAAGATCATGATGGACCTATATAGGATTATACGTTCTCTTATAACACATGCATGGGATAAAAATTTGAAACTTTTCATTTTGAAGGTATCATTTTCCATAAAAAATGCAGATTTATACATCATTTTCAATATATTTTTTGTAAACACCACACAAATAAGTCTAAAATCATAAAATTGACTATTTTGATGTGTTTGAAATTTCCAAAAACATATAGTTTGATTGGTCACATGACCACCTTTGCAAAAACTAGTGATTTCTCAAAAAATGTTGTTGTACAAGCTATTTAATGATGAATGCAATAAAATTATGACTAAAAGGAAAGCTTTGGAGGTTTGAACTCTTGACCTCCCCACTTGCATGTGTCTTCATAAAAGTATATTATCCAACTCTTTATTCAATCAATTCAAAAACATAAAGGGAAATTATTATATTTAACCCTTGATTTTGTTGATTTGGAAGAAAAATAATACATGCATGTGAAATTAATTAAATTTATAAATTATTGCATGTAAATAATCTATCATTTTCATGTGAAAAATACTTTCACCTTTTCCTTTATTGATCCCACCAAAATAAAGCATATAAAAATTAAATTAAACTTCATGCTTTATTAGGTAAAGAGGTGTACCATATATTATTGTATCACACCATTATGTTGTTAGAGGATGCATTACTACATTATAAAATGGATGTAATTCTCATATCTGCTGAAATATATACTAGTTCCACTCAAGTGCTTTATAGGGTGAATTTTTGAAAATTTGAGGTTGTGCAATAGCAGAATGTTGATCAGATGTTGTACTTATGCTAAAACACAATATTTATTATGTCTAAAAACTACATTGGATTTTAGATGGAGGCTTAAAATTCTATAATAAAGGTAGTACATGTAAAAAATTTACTAAATTTTAATCTTTGATAGAACCAAAAAATATACAGATCAATTTATAAATGAATGAGGTACCATTACTACATTGAAAATCCATACAATTGTAAATTTTTACCTAAATGGGCTTAAAACCAGATAATCAATGAAACATGGGTTTTTGAGATTTGTTTTAATGCATATAATATTTGATTTCTACATCAAAATGCCATGACTTATTATTGAAAAATTTTAAGGTCATATAATTAAAAAAATAAGGGTTTATAATCTACAAATGTCATACAAAATGATAATGTAAATGCTCAAACCTTTGAAAAATTGATTTAATATTTCTAAAAATTTGTTTGCTCTTCACTTCCCTACATATCTTCCTCCATTTGTGCTTTGATACCACTGCAAACTCTAGGTAGGAGAGAAATCATTCAAAAATTATATTCATTATAAGCCTTAATTATTTTTGTACATACATAAGCTTTAAAAAACTTACGGGAGTTGGTTGTAGAAAAACAACTAACCAATGTAACCAACCCATAAAAACAAAATAATTAATTACAAAATAAATAATAAACTAAAACAAACTATGGCTCATAAATGACCTAACAAGATTAAGACCTTAAAGACATCTTCAATAAAAGTTTTAATTCTCTTTTACACGAGTCTATTATTTTTTAAAAATTCAAATCTTTTGATGATTTGTCATATTGTTCATGATCATGAAATAACTTATCTCATTGAAAAAACTTAAGTATGTATCAAATACATCAACTACATCTACATCCAATACCAATTTTAATATCAAACCAACTATAAGGTCAAACCTTCTGAGCATAAAAAGGAAATAACCACCATGGTTAATGTAGTGTGACAAAAACCTAATCAGATTGTGTTATCCAATGCACCATGGAGATAGTTTACTTGTTTACCTAAGCCTAAAACTTCATTACTCTCATGGCTTGTATAGTGTCACATCATATCTCTCTCTCATCCTATATAGGTTGACATAAGTAGACCTCTACCCAAAGGGTATGATGTGAATGCTTATTATGACTATCACCTTTATGGTCATATAATATATGTTTTAACTTTGATTTAATGTTTAATAATGCATCTTGTTCATGCATAATCCTACATTGGAGGTAAATAATAATTAGCTAGAGATTTTATAAGAACATATATTGCATGAAATGGATTAAGAAAGTACTTATTAAATGTGATATTAAGGTGTTATCTCCAAGAAATAGAGAGATAATATCATTTTTTTAAAGGAAAGTTGTACATTTTAGTTTTATGAGTATGATTGTTTGAAGCAAAGAACATTCATGAATGAAAGAAGCATTTGAAGACTATTATGAAGTAATTTTAGATTAATGGTAAGTTTTTATAATTATATATATTGATTTATTAATGTATTTTGATCTATATCAATGATCTACAAGCTTGAGAGAGAGAGAGAGAGAGAGAGAGAGAGAGAGAGAGAGAGAGAGAGAGAGATCTTTAGTCCTTAACAATTATGTGTATTACACAGTCAAGTTTCTAACATTAAGAAAGGCTTATTTGATTGATTTCAAGAATTATGATGAGTGAAATGGGATTATTATTATTTGAATAGGTTTATGTAAAAAAATTAACACTCTTAACCCTTGGAGAAGAAAAAAGTGTCATTTAAACATTGAAGTTCCTACCTAGAGTCATATACCATGTTTTCTTTATAAACAGTTAGATTGAAAATTGAGATTTTTGAGTCTATTTGTGAGTGAGTTGAATGTTATTCCATTTTAAAAAGGTGTATTTTGTTGTAACATACCATTTATAATAGTTTTTAGTCCTTGAAACATCCTTTTTCTCTTAAAATCCTCAAACACTCACATCTCGACCTGTGTAGAACCCTACTTTAGGGTTTTTTACCATTTCTTAGTTTGGGTATCGAAATATTGTTTCTAACCTTCAAAATTGACCTAGAGATTGAGTTTAATTTAATTAAAATGAATAAAAAACTTTATTATATTATTGGAATGTGTAGTGAATTTTAGAGCCATATATCAATTTTACATTCCAGGAGACCTAATTAAGGCCTAGTTTAGAAAGGTCAAGTTCAATTAGTGCTTCTACCTTAGGATTTGGCTCATAAAAATTGGTAGGGAGTTGTATGACATCAATGGTATATTAAAATATATTTTTTATCTTTAACCTATGTTTACGTATCAAACCACCTAGAAAAGTGTTTTAGGAGGCCTACAAGAAAGAGGTCTAATTATGAAGAGACAATGTGAGTTACTATACTTCCCTTGAGAGTTTAAATGTGAAAATTTTTAGAGAGTGGGAAGAGGATAATGGGTATCTATAAAAGGTCTTATTTTTACTAGAACCCTTGTGAATTTATAAAATAAATTGGATTTGTCCTTGGGAAGGGCTATAAGGAGTTAGTCCTAATTGAAGAAAGTTTCTAAATGATGGATTATCTCTCTTCCTATGCATTAAAAAAACATTCAATGATGGGTTTCATGAACCCCTACTCCTATTGTTTCTTAATATACATAATATATTCATGTTTTACATACATAGATCATTACATATTTTATAGTAATAGACATTACACCTATATATGCTTCTTAGCAGTACCACCGGTTTATTATAGCAGGTTCCCAATGGGGAGATACCTATGAGAATCCATTTGATGATATCATAAGATAGTTATTTTTTTGACATATTTCAAAAATACCAAAAAAATAAAAAATCCAAAAATTGAATTTTTTTTTTCCATTTACATGTTCTACTAGCTCCTTGGCATGTATGATGTTGGTTCCATGTTGGTAGATATCATATCATTTATTTATATATACACATATGTTTCATGCATATTTTGAATTTGATTCAAGCATACATAGATACATGATATATGAACTTTAGGATGTTGGGCCTTATCTCTACTTAGATCATGTGTATATTAAGGGCATTTACTTCTTTGTGTTTCTATCAAGTTTTCAATTTTCACATTCAAAAGGAAATGAGAAACTAAGATAAAATGGTCTAGGGTTAGATGTTACCCAGATGAGGTCTGTGCACCATTATCCAGACATTATAGGGACTCCTCTTTGGTTTTGGAGGATGACACCTACAGAAGGAAGAGACTCAAACAAAGAGGTTGTTAGATAGCTAGACAGTGAACTGCCAAGCAAAAGCTTGTTCCTAGAAGTGCAAAGACTTCTTGGAGGGATGACATTCCACTTTTGATAAAATATAATGTTGTTAAACAGAAATAATGAAAGACTAAACAAAAGAAATAAAAGGTAATGCATACCTGTATTTTGTTGTCTGCCTTCCATAGTTGCTGACGCTAGTTAGTCTGCCGTCGTCAGTTGGTCAAGGTCACCAACGTCGGTTAGTCTACCGATGTCGGTAGGGGCAGTGGGCTTGGTGGCTGGTGTCAGTCAGGGCAATGGTCTTAGACAGGGTCTGGATGAGTTTATGGTCTGTTTGTGGTCTGTAGAATGGTTTGGAAGGGGTCTGGGTCTGTTTGGATGCTCTGTGTAGGGCTGCAGGGCAAAGAGTATGGTCTAAAAAAGGGGGCAGGTAGAAGATAGAGGCAATAGGGAGATAAGGATGAGAGAAGGCTCCCAGAGAATAGGTTGGCTTGTGGTCTGGTTGATGATGTTTAAGAAGCAGTAACTAGAAAACTAATTACTAACATAGTCTAAATAATTGAAATGAAAACACAGAAGAAATACTTACCTGTGGCTTGCTAAAGAAAGAGTGTAGCAGAATGGTTGCTGATGCAAAAGACTTCCTATAATGTGAGCTCCTGTAGCTTGTGATGCTTGGTGTGTCCCTGAGAGAGAGAGAGGTCTAATTCTGGGTCAAGCAGATCAGCAGTTTGGAGGATTGGAAAGATTGGTTGATTGAAAGATTGGCGGATTGGAAAAAGATTGGCCGATTGTTCAAGATCTTGCATTTGAGGTGTTGAACGTAGTTTTGAAGGCAACTGACGCCAGCAATACCGTCGATGTCGACCAACTACTGACCGATGTCGGCAACCAAAGAATAGGAAAAAGGGCTAAAAATAGCCTTTTGTCTATTCTTCTTTCTGCCGAGGTCAGCCGGTCATGGTAAGAAATGGTCAAAGGTGGTTTAATAGGCATGGGAAATGAGTGGAGGGGTTGAAATGGGGTCTTAAGGAATTTAAGACTTGGCATGGGGTAGTGGAGGGCATCCAAGGAGAGGTATCCTAGGAGGGGTGAGGTGTCATGAGAGAGAGAATTATTAATTTAAAATAGATGATTATTTTAAATTAATAAGACATAGGTTAGGAGTGTTGAAGTGGACCAAGGGGACCAAGGGGGGAGGACGACCAAGGAGTAGACACAATTTCAGTGTCTACACTTTGATCATGATAGATCCAGGTTATATCATTTTATGGTCTCTTTACATTATCATGTTTGAGCTTATATACTACACATTCCTTTATTCATGTTTATATATTTTAAAGTATACTTGATATGATATGTAATTAACATTTTTTGATAACACATATATCCAAGGACTAGTATGATATGTATATACTAGTTGTTTATACTTTTCCTTTATGCACTTCCTTGAGTGTTTTGTGCTTATTTAAGTATTTGAATATTCTCCATTGTTTTTGGCCCCAATGCCTTTGTTTACTTATTTGACATTTTAATATGTCATTTATTATTGTATGGATATTTTAATATGTCATTTCTTGCTTTTATGGACATTTAACTAAGTCACGTCCTTTCGATTGTGCGACATTTGAACATGCCCCTTGTTTGAAGTCTCTTTGGACCATTGTCTTTTGATTTGCTTTTGGGTGATCTTGTGTGTGTACTTGATTTATTATTAATATTGTATTTTTACTATTTAGATGCGGCCATGATCTATATCATACATCTTAATACTCAATGTGATCACATTTTACATGATTCAATGATATATCTATCTAGACATGTTCTTTATATATTCTAATTGGTTCATATATAGATTATACATTTATCTTATCCTTTTGAGGTGAGGGGACTACAAATTTATACTTCCCCTCACCTCAAAAGGTAGGTCATACTAGTAGGGGCATGCCATAGAGGCATGGATTCTAATTTTTTCATAGTTCACCAAATTCAAATTATAATAGGGGCATGTTTTGAAAACATGTTCTCCACACATACACTAGTTTTTAATTTTAGATATATAGTGGGGGTATGTTTTGGAAACATGATCTCAACACATTGACTAATTCCTAGATTCAGATATACTGTGGAGGCATGTTTTGAAAACATGTTATCAACACACACACTAGTCTCAGTTTCATAGATACAGTGAAAGCATGTTATGGAAACATGTTCTCCACACTTACACCAATTTTTTAGTTTTATATTATAGTGGGGGAATGTTTTAAAAACATGTTCTCTATAATTACACCAATTTTTTAATTTCAAATTATAGTAGGGGAATGTTTTGGAAACATGTTCTCCACACTTACACAAATTTCAAATTGGCCAAATTACATAGTTTTATGATTCAGATACACATTCATGGTATAATTTTAGACATTGGTACCATTTTTATACATAGGTTTCAACATGATAAAAATATAAGGTGCATATGTTATGAAATGTGCACCAAAAATTGCAAAATAAAATTAGTTTTATATTTCAAAACACTCATATGAACTATAATCACCCATCATTTTGGACTTTTATAAACTGTATTGAGCCAATCTATTATAGTAGTTTGTTCATTTTTGATATTGTTGAGGTGATTAAATCACTCAATCTTGCCAAGTTTATGGGTTTGACTTGATTACTTTATCTAAACTCACTAGATACATAGTGTTATTTGACTTGGATCACTCTTGATCTACTACATTATAAATATGATTGGGTTGCACGACTGAGCTAATCTCAAATGTCAGGTGGCAACTCACCTTTTCTCCAAATTTTGAGGCATGTGTCCTCTAATATCTCTCTATCTCCCTAGATATATGTAATTTCCAGATTTTACATTTGTCCTAATCACAACTCTAAAGATTCATAATGATACATATTTTCAAATCAATTTACCAAATGTAAGGAGGTTTCATTGATACACAAGTTTACTCCTAAACCTTGATCTCTTTCAATTTTAATCATTTCAATGATTTCAATATCGTATTCTATATAATAATTATATACAATATCATGATCTTCATTTTAGGTCAATCCCTAGAAAAGTACTCAAGTTGGGCTCACACAAAGTCAAGGTGTGTTATACACAACTAGGTATGCATTTATTTTCCTTTAAAATAGTAATTTCATTACTATATTAAAGGGGGGAAATGTAGACACTATTTAAATATTATATACACGTTAGTCTTATACACTTGGAAAATACATATCATAGATGTAACTTTAGCTTCTATACCTTCTTTTTGTCTAAAAATGCTTGCATACATTATCTCTTTGTGCCTATTTCTTATCTCTTAGTCTAAAAAATGTTATTTTAATGACTCAAGCCTTTTATCATGCTCAGAACGTTATAAACCTATTTATCACCTATCTCTAAAAGTTCTAGACTTGTGCCTATTTTCTAGTTGTTATGACACTTACATCTTAGTCAGATGCCTATGTTGACACATGTGTCATATCCCAATACAAATTTCAAGTGCCCTAAATTAATCTAATTTGAAATTAAAACATATTTCAATGGTTGGCCAAAGTGTTTAAATGTGATATATTCTCCAAATGGATTGGTATATACACAAGATCAATATTTAGTCATTCCTCACCTAGAAACTTCTTACCTACTTAAAAGGCAAATTATAAAAGGCATTCAATTAAGCACTCAAGTGAGTAAATATTCCATATTTTCTCCTATTTCAATATCAATCATAGGGATAACACATTTATAGATCTAAAATACAAAATAAGCATTCCATGATCCAAATTATCTAAGCTTTAAGATAGGTCACTCTATGTACTTGATTATCATGCATTGCATGATACACACACAATCCAACATATAAGGGAGAACTACATAAGTTTGAGGCCCTATTCATAATATTGGCTATATAATCAACTCTCATTGATAGAGGGCTCTTTGGGGCAGATCGATACCATGTTCTCACTAAACTATTTTTTCCACAACTGATGAAGAACTAGGGTTTTTTTATTTGATAAGGAGAAATAGTCCATGACCCAAATATGAATGCACCAAAGTAAAATTGACACATAAATCAAAAGCATCTAGGTGGTTGCATGTAGTTTTTTTAGGTATTATATAATAAACGCTACATCTAAGTCATCTATAAGAATCGATGTAACCATCCTAGGTCAATGCAAGTGTCTGTGGATACAGAGGTAAAAAATTTAAAATTAGAATTGATCTAGAATTCAGATCAAGTCCATTTTATTTTTGTTTTAGATCAAGATCTATATTAGCATCAAAACCAAATAAGTATATTATTTTCATTATCATTGTAATATATAACATAGTTATACTTTCTATTTTTAACATATCTCATAATAATAAATTTAGTATATGTTTATCTGAGTTTTGCAATTAATTGACCTTATTTAGAGATAGTCTACCATCCTTATGGTCTAGGCTATCTCTACCCCTTTAACCCTAGATTACCCCAATCTAGATTTTAGGGTTAAACATAAACATTACTATCTAGGAGATATGAACACTAATTTAATGATCTAGTGACATTTGAGTATGATAATTAACGAGTTTGACACATACTATGGGAATTATTAAAGGTGATTGATATAAATTTAGGAGGCTTAGACTAGTAGAAGCATGTGGATGTGAGAGAATGGAAATGAGAGTCATATATGTATGAAAAAATCATGTAGGGTTACATTAAATCAAAATTGATATTTACAAGTATTAAATACTAGATTTTATTGTCTACACTCTGATACTTTGAGTAACAAAAGTGTTTTTTTATAACGACAAATTTCATTTCATTACACATAACCTTCCTCTTTTTGATATTCTTCATTATATCTTATTATATTGTAATTTTTATATTTTAAATTTATTTTTCTATTTTTTTAATCTTTGGGTATGTTTTTGATAAGGTAAGGTGGCAAACCAGGGGCTAAACCCTTCACAGAGCAAAAAGGCAAGAAGGAAATCAAACAAAATATGCCTTCAGAGAGACGATGGCACTAGTCAAGAACCAACAGACACAGAAACAAGAAAAACAAGAAATAAAAAGACCAGAGTCAGAGGGGTCTCTCCTTACATAACCATTGATTTGAGAAGATCATTAAGTTTCTTAGTATTCTCTGCATTATTAGCAAGCCCAATATTACCCACTTCTTTTAGCATAGACATGTTTAGGAGAATTATATTCCAGAGTCCCTTGGTGAAATTTTGCTTCAACTTCTGAATATGATCCTTCAGGGCCCCAATTTCAGATTTCCAATCAGTCTCATTCTCTATTTACTTGCCAGCTTCCTCGACATACATTTTCCACTTATTGTCAGTAGTTTCCATAGTGTCAGCACCATGCTCCTCAGTAACCTCAAAATCCCTAGTCTCCTACTTCCCTCCAGTGTCCTCAAAAATTTCTTGGATTTCTAGCTCCTTAGACTCTTCCTCCTGGGTTGCTTCCTCCAAAGCGCTTTCCAAATAATCAATAAGTCTGACCTTTGGGGTGGGTTTACCAGCAATCCACCCTGACCTGCAAACTTCGGAAGAGAAGCCTTCCTTATTAACTTTGGAAGACTTATAAGATTTACCACCTTGGCCCCTCATGGCCCTAACCAAATTTTTGTGGGTCCCCTTTGTGGTCTCCCTAATATTCTCTTCCTCCTCATCAACCTTCCTCTTCTTACCATTATTACTAACAAAGGAGCTGTGGGTGTCAATAGGGGTCTCTTCTGGGGTGGAGAAAGAAACATCTTTTGTTTTGGTAGGAGAAGGGGAAAATAGGACTCATCAATAGCATCACCAGACACTAGATTGGAGGGAATGTTACCACTATCAATTCTGATAGTCTTGGATGGCTCAAAGGCTCGGTGAAAGTTGTACAAGTAGAAAATGAGGCCCTAGTGTAGGGGAATAGGGTTCATATCTAGCTTCTTAGACATTTTCACTCTCACCCTAAGAACAGAGTGTTATAAAGAGGAGAGCAGGTAAAAAGGAAAACTAATAATAACATTGCACCTAAAGTGATTTAACAGAGGAAGATGGTAATTATAAAACCTGGTAAATTGACCTTCGAGCATGAAGTACTTCATGAGAATGAAGCACACTCCATCCCATGGCTCAGGTAGTTTAACACGCTCAAATCCTCCTTGATAAGGGACAAGTTCTTCTCCCTCTCCCAAAAACAGTTTATGGCTTGAAAGATCCATAATTTTTATTTTCCTTTGAAGCTTTGTCCCCTGCATGGTCATTCTTGTGGCCATAACAATCACTTTTTTAGAGATTTCAAAACTGATTCTGCCAACCGTGACCCACCTATTTAACCAAGATCTCACAAATTGCTTGGACAAATTTTCATTGAAACCATTAAGCCTTTCCAAATATGGGTTGATACCCCCTTCTTTACAATAATGCCAAATTAGTGGATTATCTTTAAATTCATAGCAGGAGATTGGTTCAGTTCAAATTTAGTCTCCTCCCATTTTGGATTTGCAGACCCAACTCATGGAGTTCCTAAATTCAGTCTTCAGCTCTGAAATGGTTGCTAACCCTTTCTTTCACTTATGCATAATGAAGATGTGATGGCTCATTATTTGAAATATCCTATAGATATGATGTTGTCTACTCCCATGCTTGGAAATCATTTCCCATTGATCTTCATAATGATGCCCACACACCTTAACCTCTTGATACAATAAATCATGAATGATTGTCAAAAGAGTACAAAAGTTATCAAGTTCTGAAATCCACAATGGCCCCCTCCAAATGGACCGCCTCCAAGAGCTATCCTTGTCATAGATCTACCTCATCCTTGACAAGCCATCTCCTTTTGAATGATATCCCTAATGTTTAAGGGAATATGAACACCTTGTCGCCACACCCTTCAACCTGAAAATTGCTGACCAAGATTGGCACAGACATCAACAACACTTTTTCCCTCTCTATAAATATGAGAAATCTCCACTTTGGAGAACTTCTGCAAAAGAATTTTAATATCTGCAATGATATCTCTTAGCTTAATTACCACATTTGATGCTTTATTAATTGCATCTATGACCATTTTAGAGTCTCCTTGTATACTCAAGTTCCTTATTCTTAGGGATATAGCCAATTTTAACCCCCATAGGAGAGCCATAGCTTCAACATAGTTATTGCTCTAGCTTCTTATTCCACCAGCATAGATAACAATCATCCATCCTTTATCATTCCTTATAATTCCTCCTCCACTAGCTTTACCATTTGACTTGGATGCCCCATCAAAGTTGAATTTCATCTAGTTAGGCTTTGGGGGAATCCATTTAGTATTTAGTCTATGTAAGATTTTGGAGTTATTATACTCAGGGATCTGGTTTAAAACCTTCCATTTGGCTAAACTTTGGTTTTTAATTAGAGATAGGGGTTTCTCTATAGCACGAATCTGGGTTGTGGTGACACTTTCCATAAGGGTCTTAACAAAAGAATGAAACACCTAAGATGCATTTCTAGCAGTGTCTCTAAAAATTTTGTGGTTGCGCTCTTTCCATAAAATCCAACTCAAACATGGCAGAGTTTGCTTCCATAATTCCATAAGCCAAGGATGTGTGAAGGTTGGATTCCAGCTAAGGATTACTTCTTTAAGGTCAAAATTATAGACCCATTCAATACCAAAGTTATTAAGCATTGTGCCCCATAATTCTCAAGAAAAATCACAGTGGATGAAGAGGTGTGAATTGATTACTCTTTTGAAACACACAAAAAACATCTGCTAACTAGGGTAAACCATCTCTTTTGAAGATTATCCTGAGTTAGGATTTTGTTATGAGCAGCAACCCACCAAAACATGTTAATTTTTTGGAATAAGTTTATAATTCCAAACATTTTCCATACATCTTTATTCTGAGCCTTAGAAATGAGTAGATGGTAAGTAGACTTGATAGAAAATGATCCATTCTTATCTGGCCACCAGTACTATTCATCTTCATGGGGGAAGAGAGGGATTTTGATCTCCTGAACACACTACTGGATCTCCAACACTCTAGGGAAAAGCTTAGGCTGGTGATCACAACAGTCCAATAGATTTTTCCAACTCTGCATCCCATTATTATTTTCCATATAATCACTGACTCTATTTCCAAAAAATTGAGTAGCCAAGTTAGCAATCTCTCCATAGTTTCTTTGTGTGATGAGAGCCTTGTCCTTTAACCAGATATCATCCCAGAATTTAATATGCCAGCCATTTCCAAGTTTCCATCTAATTCCCTGCTTAAGAAGGCTTCTGCTTTTTAGCATTTTATTCTATATCACAGATCCCTGGGGTAATCCCATCTATTGAATAAGTTTGGAATCATTAGTGCTATTCATGTATTTGGCATACATTATTTCTCCCCAATCATTATTTTTATGGATTAGGTTCCAACTAATATTTGAGAGAAGGGCTTTGTTCATGTTCCTGATAGACCTAATATTGAGTCCACCATGATATTTTAAAAGACACATTTTTTCCCATCTGAATAAGGACATTCTTTGTTTGTCTTCCACCCCCATCCATAAAAATTTTCTTTGAATTTGTTCCAATTTGTCAGCAAAATACACAACAATTTTAAAAAGAGACAGGAAATATGTAGGAATACCTTGCAGTGAGGCCTGAAGAAGTTGCAATTTGCTAGCACTGCTGAGGAGTTTCCCTTTCCAACCAAGAAGTTTCCTATGCATTCTTTCCACAATTCCATTACAAAAACTAGGAGATACCTCTTTGACCATGAGTGGGAGACCTAGGTAGGTAGTTGGTAGAGTAGCTTCAACACATTCTAATATATCAATGATTATATGTTTAAGGTCATTAGGAGTGTTGAAGAAATACACATTGATTTTTTAGAAATTTATCCTTTGTCCAGATTCTATGGCATACTTATTTAAGATATTCTTCCATCTTCTAGCTTCAATCACTGATGAGATGCCAAAAAAGATGGTATCATCCACAAACTACTACACCACCATAGGATAAAGGGAGGAGGCAGGTTCGATGCCCACTAACTTTATTGAGGCTATATCTACTTGTATGTATCTTGCCAGTGCCTCTGCCATAATGATGAATAAGTACAATGAGAGAGGGTCTCCTTGGTTAATTCCCATTGAAGATGATAAAAACCCTCTAGGTACACCATTTACGAGAATTGAAAGTTTTGTAGAAGAGACAGTGTTCCATATCAAGCGAGACATTTTATCATTAAACCCAAATTTTTTGATGACTTGGAACAGAAAAGTCCATGAGACTCTATCATATGCTTTAGAAATATCTAGCTTGAGAGTCATACCAGGGATCCTGCTCTTATCCATGAAGTGAATAGTCTCATGTGTGGTGATCACAACATCAAGAATCTGCCTGCCCGAGATGAAATCTTTTTGTGCAGGAGAAATAATTTTGTCTAGCAAAGGTTGAATCCTCATAACCAACACTTTAGTACATAACTTATAAATAGTGTTGCATAGAATAATGGGCTTGAAATCAGTAAGGTGTGTAGGTTGTGATTTTTTAGGAACAAGTACTATGAAGGTATTATTAGCTTGTTTCAAAAGTTTACCTGATCTAAAAAAATTATGAACATCAATTGTAAGATCCACTCCTACTATCTTCTAATATTCTTGAAAAAATATAGGAGGGAAGCCATCAGGACCTAGGGCTTTGAATGCACCCATGGAAAATAAAACAACATGGATTTCTTCCTCAGATATAGGCTTTAACATCTCCAAATTATTTTCTTCAGTTATCAAACAGGGGATTTTATCAATGAATTTGTTCATAGGTCTATCATTCCCATAATCATTATTTTCTTTAGTGAGCAAATTTTGAAAGAAATTCCTGGCTTGTTCTCCTATCTCATTATCTTCAATTATAATGTCACCATTATCTAGAACTAGCTTTGTTATTGAGTTGGCCTTCCTATGTTTCATGGCTGAGAGATGAAAGAAGGCAGTGTTCCTATCTCCCTCTTTAAGCCACTAAAAATGAGATTTCTATTTCCAAAAAACCTCTTCTCTTTCCATAAGATTCTTCCATTTAGAAGACATGACATTCTCTTCTTCTAAAGTGTCTTTAGAATCATCCCCTTGAGCCATCTATTGCTGAATATCTTTGAGTTTTCCCACTATGTTTTTCTTCTACTGAAAGACCTACCCAAAGCTGTATCTATTCCATCCATAAACTTCTTGTTTAATATGCTAGAGTTTTTTTACTATTCTGAACATAGGAGTGCATTAAATAGGAATTTTCCACCATTGGGCCACCATTTGTCTAAAGACTTTGTGTTTGATCCACATAGCTTCAAAACGGAATAGGGAAGGTCCAAATTGTCCCTGTTCTCTCCAATTGAGGAAGATCGGGAAATCATCAGACATGGTTCTAGGAAAAGCCTGCACATGCATATTATGATAATCATTCTAGTTACTTGAGATAAGAAATCTATCTAACTTAACCTGAATCATTTGATCTCCTCTTCTTCTATTGGACCAGGGAAAATTTTGGTTTTGTAGTTCTATATCCAATAATCCCCAGTCATTAATAAATTTGGCAAAGTCAAACATGCTATCTGATTAATAAATAATCCCACCCTATTTTTTAGAAGGGTATAGAGGAGTGTTAAAATCTCCATCTAACATCCATCTAGTGTTCTAGGAATTATTCCTAAAACTGCTCAAGTATATCCATAAATTTTGCCTCAATGCTCTGTTATTCGGTCTGTAGACATTGATCAACGACTAGTTCAAAGAGTTCAAAGAGAAATTGATAAAAAATAAGTGCTTGTTATAAGCCATAAGAGAGCCCTAAATTTTAGCACTATTCCACATAGTTACAATCCCTCCTAAATCCCCTTCAACTAGATTAATGCAAAAAGCTGCCTTAGGCCATATGTAGTCAACAATTTTCCTAAAACTCTCCTCATTCATCTTGACTTCTTGGAGTAGTAAAATATCTAATTTATTATCTAAAATGTAGTTTTTAACCTCAAACTATTTTGAAGGACTGTTAAAGCCCCTCAGGTTCCAAGATAAGATTCTCATTTAGAGGGTTTGAGGGGTTGGGTATCCAATGTTTTATGTTTACCACTGGCAATCTCCCTAGCAATCTCTCTTTGTCTTGTTTCTCTTAGGGTTAGTCTGCCTTATTTGGGATTAGTGCCAACATCTGTAGATTTTTTACCTTTTTAGTTCTTTTTTTTTGGGATAACCCATTCCTCTTGTTCATTACTACCATTTTGTCCTGTTTCATCTATTGCTGAACAATTTCTTGCTTGGTCTTCGACTTCAAGAGCATGGAAAATGTTTGTGTTTAACTGTAAGTCTACTTTTCCTTTAGTAGGATATATTTCTAGAGTTACTTTTTCCTGTCCATCTCTTGAAACTTTGTCTTCTGCATTTTCTTCCTCTATCCGTTGGGTACCTATTTCACCTTCCTTAGACATATTAGTCTGTTTGTCTAAAGGGTTAGTTGTGTCTAATAAAGCCTTTTGACTATCATCTGATACTTTATTTTCCTTTAGGACAACTTTTCCCCCATTACCAATGGCATCCTCCTTGCTTGTCTCCTCCTCTACCTTTTCTGTATTGTCGGGTTTTCCACATTGCTCCCCATTCCCTGCTTGCCAGTCTTTCTATGATTGAGAGACTGATCCTCCCCTTCAATTGGGGAATCATATTTCCTTCCCATTTGCTTCACTTTGCATTGTGTCATTAAATATCCCTTTCTTTTACATATTTGACAGAAAGTGGTAGTATTTTCATATGTGATTGGCTGAGTCCAAATCTTTGGGTATGTTACTCCACTCCCCCTATCTTATTTAATTTGTATCTTTTATAGTCCTATAAACCAATGTTGGCCTTTGGTGGAAATTAATATATAAATTAGTTTAAATAAAATAAACAAGATATTGGATCATTTTTTAGCCCAAGTACCATAATTAGAATGAAAGCACAACTAATCACCAAATTCTATCACCATTGCTAGCATCATCCATTGTCATCAACCCTTCATCAAGGCAATGAATGGGATTCTATAGCTATGAGTGACATCCCTTAGGAGATGATAGGTGATGGATCAATGGAAATTATAGCTATATATATATATATATATATATATATATATATATATATATATATATATATATATATATATATATATATATATATATATATATTGTAATATCCCTTCGAATATCAAAACAAAAGCTCCAAATTGCTTATCTGAATTTCTGCAAAATATCTTCAAATAGATGAATAAATCATAGTATAATTTTTTATTTATTTGCTCATAAGCTTACAATAGAGATCCTCTGTCAGGTATACAAATAATATCGAAAGTTCAGCCTTATAGCCTGAATATTCCATGAACTGGGCTGAATCTGGAACGTCTCGGCCTGCTGTGTAAAAAACACAGTCGCCGACGTCGGTTATACTGCCGTCGTCGGTCGACCTGTAGTGATCCCTTTGCCGACGTCGGTGATGAGTCGACCGATGTCGATCTCTGTAAGTCTCTGTTCGCCGATGTCGGTACCTGAACTTTCTGTAGATGCGTACGGATTTTCACAGATCTGTACGGAAGTCGTACGGCCACTGATATTGCTCAACCTATGTGCTTGATCCTGATCTATAAAATTATGGGCTAATACAAAGATCTATATCTGGATAATTCTGGAATCAAAACCCAAATAATGAAAATACCTGAAACCCTCGTGATAGCTTCTGTGTGAAGTTATCTCTCAAACTTGTAAGTACATGTGATAGCTTCTGGATGAAGTTATCTCCCAATTCGGCAATAGATCGGTTGATCTTTCACAACCTCTGAATCGCTCACACTGAAGAGTTGACGTTCTTCAATGCAGTTTGGCAATAGATCGGCTGATCTTTCACAGCCTCTGAATCGCACACAATGAAGAGTTGATGTTCTCCACTGCAGATGGAATACTGAAACCCTTGGCTCAGTCTTCACAGAAGAATTTCTTAACAAGAATCAATATCAAATAATCATGAATATCATCTCTCTCTCATGAGAGATTCTTATACACCTCCAAAGGTGTGCTTGCTAAAATTAGACTCCCTTAAATTAGACTCCCTTAAATTAGAACTAGGGTCTTAAAATTAGACCAAGTCTTAAATTAGAATGAGGATCCTAAAATTAGACCCAATAATAAATAATTAATAATTAATAATTAATTAAAATTGGACCAGATAATTAATATTTGATTAAATCAATCAAATATTAATATCTCCTTTAATTCATGTCCGAAAGAGCCCAAACAAAAGCCAAGCCTAGCTCCATCAAGACCCTCTATCCATCTCATCAGCCTACGAGGGTCACATAATAGGCTAATCATCTACTCTACACATGTCAACTAAAAAGGGGACATGACAATCCGCCCCTCCTGAAATTGCTTGCCCTCAAGCAATCGCTGAATACTCAGATCCCAAATGAAGTCTCGATCTATAGTGCTATCAACCAACACAAACTCTAGGCCCTGTCCATCACCACTCTCATCCAATGGCATCACATCACCTCTGTCTCCTGTACGCATATTGTCATCAACATGTGACCCACCTGTAAAAGAAAGCTGAGCCTCTACCACATGTGCTAACTCTTGAACTGAACTCACCTCAAGACAAAGCTCGTCCTCATATCTCTCCTGTGTTGGTGCCAATGTGCACTCATCATCGCACTCTATCATGTCATGTAGTATAGGCATCTCCATCCGATGAAAAAACATATGCTTGAAGCTGCTGCCCCGTATTGCCTTAAGAATATGTGTTTTCCCATCAACCTAAAAACGAACCTCCATATCTTTGAGATGAAGAGTAACTTCCTCAAATGAATGAAGCCACTTCATACCCAAGACTAATTCTATGTCCCCCATGTTCACTACAAAATAATTAGCCTTGAACTCATAGTTGTTCAAGTGCAATGGGAGATCTCTAATCATGCGCTCACACCTAAGAGTGTGACCATTGGCTACCTTAACTCTAATTCCCTAAAAATCTTCAGTAGTGAGTCCACGCTCCTCCACCAATCTAGCATCTATGAAATTATGTGTAGCTCCTGTATCAAGAAGGGTGGTAACCTTTTGCCCTGCCAAAACTCCACAGAGTCTGAATGACTCATCCGACTAAATGCTGGATAGGCGTGCCTCCTGTATTGAAGCTCTAAATCTGCATCTGCCTTAGGCTCTGAAGCCTCTACCTCCTCAGTACTATCCTACTGTTTGAAATCTTCTGATTCTGCATCCTCATAATATGCCCACATCACACGATTTGCTTTGCCCTTAGGCCTCAAAGGGCAATCGTGATGGATATCATATGGACCTTTACAGTAAAAGCAAAGCTTCTTCCTGCGTAGATCATTAATCACCTCACGATCCAAAGGTGGTGCTTCTGGATTGGCTTTTGAATCATTTTTAACCCCAGATTTATCTATGTTAAAATCCGGTCTCTCTGTATCCCCGTTGGAGTGCTTATGGTCTCTAGATGAAGAAGTACCTCTAGAGTTAGATCTACTTGATGGGGCTGCCATCTCCATACTGCACACCTTCTTCATAGCTTCCTGTAATGAAGGAGGATCAAAGCCTTTGATCCAACCTCTCAATGGTTATGTCAATCCCTCCATGAAGAGTACTACTAGTCGCCTCTCTGAAATGTCAGGAACCATAATTGATAACTTCTAGAAGTCACCAATATAAGACTCTAGACTACCACTTTGACGTAACTGTGCCAACTCTCAGAAATAGGACTCTGGATCCCTCCTGTCAAAACGCTCTACTAGCCTGTCCACGAACTCCTGATAAGAGGTGATCTGATCATGATGGAGTGTCACCATCCCGTGGTGCCACCAATCGTGAGCTACTCCCTCAAGATGTAGTGTTGCATATCTGATAGCATCTTCCTCGGCCATCGAACGCAATGTGAGAAAGGTGTCCAACTTACTAATCCAAGCCTGGGCTGTGACCTTACCACTTCCGTTGAACATCGCGAGTGTGAGCCTACTCGTAGCATGCTTAAGATCATTGTTCTGGTGTCTAGGTCTTCTGTCCTGTCTAGCCAATCTGTAGTGCTCTCTCCTCAAATTAATAAAATGATCAAGGGATGTCCTCTCTCGTACATGAGGAGGTAATAAGTTCCACTCCTCATCTGCAGCCATGAAAACATCTGTAAATGAAGGATCTCCCGCCTCCTCCTCTGCTGGAACGTCTGGTTCCTCTTGAACAAACGTAGGGCGTGTAGGTCTACCTGCTGTCCTAGAATGGGTCTGCTGTGGTCTCTGATTAATAGTAGCACTCCTATTATCTCCTTGTTCCCCATTCTATCTATCGGTTGCGTTCATTCCCCTTATCATAGTAGTAAGTGCTTGTAGTGTCTGATTCATCTGCTATTGACCTGACATCATAGCACGATGGAATTCTCTGGTGTCCTGGTCAGCATCATACCTGTGGCCCCTGGGTGGGCTATCCTCACGTCTGTCACTCATGGTAATCTGTTGCTATTCTAACAGCTGGGTACCTTCAAGCAAAGCTCTACTGCGTGTGTAATACCCGTGTGGTCGCAACTCTTGTGGCTGCATAAAATTTCTAAACCCTCAGGATGGCAGGATTTAGCTCTGATACCACTGTAATATCCCTTCGAATATCAAAACAAAAGCTCCAAATTGCTTATCTAAATTTCTGCAAAATATCTTCAAATAGATGAATAAATCATAGTATAATTTCTTATTTATTTGCTCATAAGCTTACAATAGAGATCCTCTGTCAAGTATACAAATAATATCGAAAGTTCGGCCTTATAGCCTGAATATTCCATGAACTGGGCTGAATCTGGAACGTCTCGGCCTGCTGTGTAAAAAAGACAGTCACCGACGTCGGTTATACTGCCATCGTCGGTCGACCTGTAGTGATCCCTTTGCTGACGTCGGTGATGAGTCGACCGATGTCGGTCTCTGTAAGTCTCTGTTCACCGATGTTGGTACCTGAACTTTTTGTAGATGCGTATGGATTTTCACAGATCTGTACGGAAGTCGTACGGCCACTGATATTGCTCAACCTATGTGCTTGATCCTGATCTATAGAATTATGGGCTAATACAAATATCTATATCTAGATAATTCTGGAATCAAAACCCAAATAATGAAAATACCTGAAACCCTCGTGATAGCTTCTGTGTGAAGTTATCTCTCAAACTTGTAAGTACATGTGATAGCTTCTAGATGAAGTTATCTCCCAATTCGGCAATAGATCGGTTGATCTTTCACAACCTCTGAATTGCTCACACTGAAGAGTTGATGTTCTTCAATGCAGTTTGGCAATAGATCAGCTGATCTTTCACAGCCTTTGAATCGCACACAATGAAGAGTTGACGTTCTCCACTACAGATGGAATACTGGAACCCTTGGCTCAGTCTTCACAGAAGAATTTATTAACAAGAATCAATATCAAATAATCATGAATATCATCTCTCTCTCATGAGAGATTCTTATACACCTCCAAAGGTGTGCTTGCTAAAATTAGACTCCCTTAAATTAGAACTAGGGTCTTAAAATTAGACCAAGTCTTAAATTAGAATGAGGATCCTAAAATTAGACCCAATAATAAATAATTAATAATTAATTAATAATTGATAATTAATTAATAATTAATAATTAATTAAAATTGGACCAAATAATTAATATTTGATTAAATCAATCAAATATTAATATCTCCTTTAATTCATGTCCGAAAGAGCCCAAACGAAAGCCAAGCCCAGCTCCATCAAGACCCTCTATCCATCTCATCAGCCTACGAGGGTCGCATAATAGGCTAATCATCTACTCTGCACATGTCAACTAAAAAGGGGACATGACATATATATATATATATATATATATATATATATATATATATATATAGTTGGGTCAAACTGTATGTGTGTATGTGTGTGTGTATACACACACATATACATGCATACATACATACATACATATTTATGATATTTAGAGTGAGAGAAGAATAGGTAGACCCACATAAATTTTTTATATGGGGTGTTTATATAATATCCTAACCTAACCTATTATGTTAGGTTAGGCTAGGTTCTTATAAAAGCATCCCCATAGATGAAAGGTCTAAAGATCTACCTATTATTCTCTCACTCTAAATATTGAAACCTTATAACCCTTTCATGTTTTATAGGTTTCTATATTTAGAGTATATAATAATAGGTATTCCCATAGACCTTTCATCTATGGGGTTGTTTATATAAGAGCCTAGCCTGACATAATAATAGTAGGTTTATAGCACTTACATGATGACCTCCTTTATATAGCTATAAATAGTATAAAGAGACTAGACATCTATAATATTGGTCATGATGAGGTGATTGATTTTATAAGATACATTTTTTGACCTCTATAATAAAATAATTATATACTACATTTATCTCTCTTGAATAATGTGAGCCATTTTACTTGTTATTGTATTTTAAGCCATAGTACCTAAATTTCCAACATTTACAAATTATGATCAAATTAGTTATAGTAGTTTGTCAAAATTAAGTGTTGGGTATTATTTATATGTTCTATAACATTGATAAAAAAATTTATACACACTTATACATGTGTGCATTTTCCATGTGAAACAATGAGATATGATTTTATCATATAATAAATTGCACTAAGTTGAATTAAGTATTATAAACCATGGAAACACAATATTAATTTATAATTAATAAATGGAAAATTTATTAAAATAAATACATATAAATAGATAGATTGTAACATCACTAATGCATTATATAAAATGTGTCTCCTAAATCAAGATCTAGAAATGCAGTATCAAATGTGTCAGAGATGTCACACTGAAATCTTGGCCTGATATGAAATTATGTTAGTATCACCCCAAACCTTATTGGTAGGTGTGGGACTTCCCCCATTTCTCTTAAAAAGATAATATAAATTAAAATATAATTTGACAACTATGTTCACCTGCTCATATTTATTTACATTCTTGCTCATGTTTCTCATGTTTTAACTTGAAATATTTGAAAATGGATAAGGAATATTGTAATAGGTCGACATTAGGGTTAATAAATAGTGTATTAATAGCTATCCATATAATTATGACACTCCAAAAAAAATCAAATATGTCAATAAATTAAAAATCATAGAATGAAAATTGTATAACACAAATTACATTAACACCTACTCTAGTGGTGATCCACAATATAATGCTAGGTTAGACAATGATAAGTTCTCTAATGACTACTTGATGATAACATAGAGTGAAATACTTGTATATTTATGTATAATATTTGGATTAAAATTAAACAACATTAACATTCATGCTAACTTCCAATAGATAGGATCCAAAAGGGTGGAAAACATACATTTGACTGAAAGGGGATCTCAAACACAAGATAAGTCAAAAATAAGTTGGAAGATGCAAAATTAGAGGGTATTCAGAAGTTAGATGTCCATAATATGGATCATATTATCCAAATTAAACCAATTTATAAATATAAAAATAAGTGCACTAAGTTTACACACACATATATCAGAAAAATGTTGAGAGATATCAATATTTAGGTGTTTGCCTTGAATTTTTCACATACCACATTGATTAATGGATTTATTATCTAAATACAAATTTTCATACTAACCAGTGATAGATGGGCTAAATCTAGTTGCAACATTATGTTGGGATTGAAAAACAATTTTTGAGAAAAAAAGGGTCTCCAAACTCCACCATATGCCTAATATATTATAGTGTTTCAATCAAATTCTCCAAGTAAGAATACAAAACATTAATATGACTATCAAATGGATGTTGAATTTGATGTGGCCATTATTTTTTAACAAATTGGAGACATTATAGTCCAAAATCACTCCCTGATTGCTATTCTAGAATATTTATTGACATAATAAGGCCATGGGACTATTTTATGTTACTAAATATTTGTTAAACTACCTATTTAACCATTTTTGGGAATTAAGGGTAGGGTGAATAGCCTAATAAATTATGGAATAAGATATTCCAAAGTAGGATAATTAAATAATTTAGATTTAAAATATTATAATAGATATACTAAATTTGAGAATATGTAAAATATATAAAAATACAATGCCAAATAATATTTTGAAATTATAAATATGAAGGATAAATAACATAGCCTATGAAATGATGCAAGGTATATCTTAAAGGCATATATGTGGAAGAAGATAATCTAGTTATTTACCTTGACTTGTCAAATTCTATAAATTACTTTTGTCAACTAGGACACTAGCATCAAACTATAGACACTAGTGGAAATGCTTCTATCCTAATTTTGACACTTTTATATGTTTCAATACATAGATAATTTTATAAAATAGTTAGTTGTACTTATTAGGGTTTGTTTTCACCTTAAAGGTTATTAGATCAGATCACATACAAAGGTTCCTAAAATTAATCTTTTGATCAAAACCCTAGGTCCTCTAATTTAAGCATGTCACCTTACAAAACAAGGATTAGTGGGCTCAAGTGAAGTCAAGATGACCTCAAATACGCTTTTTAAAAGATAATTTCCCACATAGTCATATACTCTAAACAAGTCCTCAAACTAATGGAATTCTCCCCTTATGTGGGCTTATACATGATTTTTTTTTTAAATATGCTATATTTGAGTGCATATAAGTATCTAGAAAGTAAATTATAAAATGTTGATAATGGTCTACTCTTTGAATGCTTCAGACCTATAATAATACTAATCCTATGACTAAGTTGGAAATAGGGAAGATTAGTAAGTATAGCTCAGTTGTGTAAATGCTTTTCAGTAATGTAGTATGAGTTTGAGAGGTGTTCGCTAGATTGATAATGAAATACCTTTGATTTTTATTTATACCACACATTTTGAAATAATATCATAGGAGGGTTATATAATAGTAATAGGTTGACATATATATATACACATATATATATATATATATACACATATATATATATATATATATATATATATCAATAGATTTTTAATTTGATCATTTGGAAGGTAGGGAACTAGTGTCATATTTGGGACACTAACATTGACATTAATGTCCTAATCTCACTAGTGTCCTACAGGGTAAAAAATTGTTGAGGATATGTAACTATCTATATATGATGGAAATATTTTTTTATGAAAAATTTAGGCTACGTTTGGTTTGTGTCATCGTAATTTTAGGTTTGGACTATAGGATAATAAATTAAGCACATTGAGATGGTGAATGTGAAATGGAAAAATTACTAGGTTAAGGGAAAGTAATGCATAGCTTAGTGTGTACAATACTCCTTTCCTTTAATTGAGCCCCATTTGAATTTTTTATTTTTGAATTACTTATAATAAAGAGAATATTAAATTGTAAATAGTGTATATAATATTAAAACTGAATAATTAAAATACTTGAAAGTAGAGAGAGGAAGGAAAGAATACACTTATGTGTCAATGTAACCATGTTTCCCCTTGGTAATTTTATTTGGTAATGATGATTATTTGATAAATAATTAAAGAGAGGTTTAAAAATTAAACTTGGATATGTTAAAATGGGAATTATATGGTGATCATGCCCAAAATTTAGTGCAAGGGTAAGCTATGCCAAGGTCATTAAAAACACTAAATCTCAATCATACAACTCAAGTGTATACATGATCTATCTGATATAACCAAGGTCAAGTGGTGTAACCTTATAAAAATAAAAAGGGATTAATTATAAGGTATTTTAGGGTGTTGAGTCTTGATTTCACCACTCAAGGGAGCCAACTACTACAAATAGATAAAATTTCAACCTATGCATCTTGGAAACATTAGTGCATAAATGTGTTATGAGAATTGAATGGACCTTGTTCATGCCTCCTCATCAAATATATTGTAAATTATGTATAATATGATTATGTATATGTTATTTGGTGCATTTTCATGAAATATGCATAACTAATGTGTCTCAATATAACATATACATCAAAATATTACCTCTAATATGTAAACGGTCTATGATATATGTCTCAAATCTGAAAAACTTTGTCTCAAATATGTGAAAATTAGTGCCAAATGCATAATATTTTATCCTGAGTGTATATATGAATCATTTAAATTTTATTAAATTATACCAATTTTTTTAATTATGTGTGTTTTTAGACTCATATCTCTATGGCATGCCCCATTTTGAGGTGAAGGGAATGTAACTTGGTAGTCACCTTATCTCAAAAGGATAAGATAACCATGTCAAATTTGTATCAATAATGTAATATTTAAGCATATAATGGTAGAATTTATAAGTATATATATCAATTTAGATCATAGTATCTAATCACAATAGGCCTTAAGATGCATGATATGGATCATGGCACTATTTAAGAGTAACAAGCACAAACTCAAAAACTAAACAAGCACACACATAAGAGCACTTAATGTCATGAAAAATGGGTCTAAGGATCTTGAAAATAAGGTGCATGTTCAAAATTTTCACTATCAAAGGGAGGGAATATTCAAATGTCTACACACTAAAGAAAAAACACTCAGTGTTATTATGGCCAACAAACAAGGAACATGTTCAAAAGTTTCACAATAAAAAAAGGTAGAAAATAATAATTACACTCAAGTAATCCATGTGATAAGATGAATAAATGAAATATAAGAAACCAACATAAGTATATCATATTAGTCTCTACACACGTGTTAGCAAAATGTCCTATGGCATAGAATTCTAGCACATTGTCTAATATTTAAACATGAGTATACATATGTAATAGTTAGTATATAAGTGAAACATGATGATGTAAAGTGATCATAAAATAATGTAACATGTATTAATCATGATCATTATATTATATTCCCCAAACATAATGTGTCACGTGGGTGGAGGAAAAGGTCCAACATCTATATGCTCATGTATCATGTATATAGTATATGCTTGTATCACACTCAAGTATCTGTGAAACATATATGTGTATAAAAAGGAAATGATATATTATATACTAACATAAAGTAAATAACATATATGCAAAAGTTATTAAACATGTGTTTTCTAAATATTTTTGTATTTTTTATTTATTTAAATGTTTTTGTATTTTCTTTATTATTATTATTATTATTATTATTATTATTATTATTTGTGTGTGTGTGTGTGTGTGTGTGTGTGTATTAGGGTGAAATAAATAGTCCCATAAGTCCAGATATAGGACTAATTAGTGGCCCTATCAATTCCTATGTTTTCCAAAATTGTTTATGTTGAATCATTGCCACTTATTGGATGTATTTTGGTAATTTATTTATGAAATCTATTGATATTGGTATATCAATTTATCCATCACGTGTAATTTAAATCTCTTTGTATTAAAATTAAAAATGAGGCACATAGCTTTAATATCCATTATTTCCTTCATATCGATCAACCACTACTACCCTAAATGGATATATTCTTTAAAATTCATTATTAATACTAAATATAATAGAATACATGTCTCTTATATGCATATACATTTGTGTCTGTGTCCATGGGATGCCATGAAGTAAACTCTATGCTACAAAATATGTATATGGATTTATAATGCCATAGTATGATCATAAGCTTCCATAGTTTTGCCTTTAATATGTAAAATACTCCATTTAATAATCTTGATAACACTATGAATGGTGATGGGTCAGAGTGATGTGATATAATAAAAACAAGATAAGTTGATCACATTGAACCCATATTTGATTCTTTATCGATAATGTTGTATTGATTGATCATGGTTCACATTCAATGGGTAGTATAATGTACCCAAGATGTTCTAAAAAGAGTGGATAATGGTGTAACTCATATGTACCATGTACAAAATTTCATAAACCTATAATGCCAAAACTATGTCCCAATTATTTATATTAATCTCAATATGTTTATGGTAATCCCCATCAATATTTATAGTAATAGTTAGATATTATTGTTATTGTTGTTTTAGAGTATGCTCCATTATAGCTTTCACTTTTGAAATTTTGGAGATTGAAGGTATTTTTTGTTGTTCTTGCATAATATGTATATGTCCTTAATTTTTGTACTTTTGAATTTTTTTGGAGTACCTCATAATGATCTATATCATGGTCTATGATCTGATGATAATAACTATATAGTGATACTCTTATATGTACTATTATTCATCCTTACTTGTGCTTGTTAAGAGGTAAAGATATCATCTTATGCTCAAGTAACATATAAATTATTATGTGTAGAGCATCTTTTTATACCATGATCTATAAAATATATTATGGTAATAACCTATTTGAGGATTCTACATTAGTAACATGATGTATCTGAATTTATCCCTTGTAAAGTTGAATTAAATATTTTATCTAGGAGGGATGGATTATATAACATGCATTCACATATTCATTTGTTATCTTTGCCTTGAATTTATATCTATTTGATTTTTTATCCTATAATTATGGATTTAACATATATGTACCATGGCATGTAGGCGTGAATAGATTATGTGAGAGATGCTTGAGCGGATCAAAACTAAATGTGCATAACTAGTCATCAGACATATCATCAAGAATACCATCATCACTATCATAATAATATGAAACCTTGACATATTTTTATTCATAATTAACCAATAAATGAATCTCAAATGTTTGATTTTGTTGTTATTTAATTATCATTGGTTCTTTTTTCAATGGTTTTTACTCTATTTCTTTATTTTTTAATTCATTTTCATGTTCCTTATATGTATCTTTGTGCACCTAAGATGTTATTTTATTATAAACATATTGAGATAAAAGATTTATTTTTATTTATGCACCCATATCATAATTTGATATATTCTCAAGTGGAATAAAATTCTTGGGTGGTACCATTTAAATAAATGATTCCATGTTTAAGTGTAACATTTTTTAGAATTTAAAGGGTTAATCATCTGTAAGAATTATCTGTAATTCCCTTCATATATAAATTTAAAAAATCAATGTAATGTGGATGGAATAACTTCCATAATGTATAACAATTTCTACCTAAGATTCAACTATAATGTAATGATTGAGACATTACATGGAATGTAGCTTGTAATGTTTTGGTCCCAATGTTACACCTAATGTGATTTGGCCAATTGGTGGTATAAATGAATGATCAAATCCTTTGATAAATATATCTAATTTTTTAAGTAGATCATTATTGATACCCATTATTTTAATAATTATATGTTATAAATTTTTAGACCTTGTCCATTATCAATTTGCACTATTTTGATTGCTTTATTATGAATACTGACTTGTATGAATGAAGCTAGCTCTTTATCAATGATATCATTTGAGGGTAAATATTTGCAGTCAAAAGTGATGAGATTTACGTTATTTTTGAGATATTACATAATATCCATAAAATAATTTAGCTCAATGTCACTTGGTACTTAGGTTTCATGAAAAGCCTCATACAATATATCCTTATAGATAGTTTACTATTTCAAAAGCTCAAGTATTGATATCTTAGCATGCATATTGATTAACTATTAGAAAATATTCATATCCCTTAGATTTTATTACTAGCTTAGGCTTAGGAGGGAGTTATTGTATATGAACATGCAGGTGTATAGGTTGGGAAACCTTTTTTTTCATATAGTGACAACATGGAATGTGTAATCTAAGATAACACATGGGCAAAGAATAAAAAGGATGGTAGATGCCACTTGAATATGATCTAGGGTGAAAAAACATTGGTAACATGCACATTGGTGCTTATTGAAGCTAGATAAGGGTTCAATATTATTTCAATAAGATGTGTAAAGAGAGATTATATTTTTATCTTGTTTTAAATGATTATCTTTAATTTTACCAATTTGTTGACACCATCTGATTATAATATTATTTGATTTAGATTTTTATGAGAGATAAAAAATAATGAATTCCATCCAATACTATTAAATGAAATAATTTTTAGATGTATACATATTAAACATGATTGATTCCTTTGTAAATAATGCAAATCTAATTTTAAGATTATAGGGTAAGCTATAATTTGCACAAGAAGACTTAGAGGTTAGGTTTGCAAAAATGTTTAACCCTTTTTTGGATTTAAAGGTGGGGGAATATCCTAATAAATTATGGAATAATCTAATATAAAGTAGACAAATTAAATAGTTTATATTTATAATATTCTGATAAATATATTGAGTTTGATAATATGCTAAACATAGAAAAGTATAATGCCAAATAATATTATAAAAGTATAAATTTGAAGGAGAAATAATATTTAGTTTATGCAATGATACACAAGTATATGTGACATGAACATGTGTATAATAATACAATCTAATGATTCACCTTGATTCATCATATTCTATAAATTAGCTTTTTATCACCTGAGACACTAGTGTCAGATTGTAAACACTTACATTGATGTTTCTATACTGATTTTAATATTTCTATTTGGGTCATACAATAGATCCTTTCATATAAAAATTATTTTAAATTGTTAAGTTTCATTGTCACCTTGTAGGTTACCAGTTCAGAACATGTGCACATGTTCCTAAAATCAATCCTTTTTTCAAAACCTCATGTCCTCCAATTTGGTCATGTCACCTTGAAAAATTAGGGTTAATGGGACCAAGTGAATTAATTATGACCCAAAATACCCTTATATAAATGATAACTACCTACATATCCATATACTCTTAAGATTGCCTCAACTAATATAGTTATCCCCCTTATGTGGGCTTGTGTATGAACAATTATATAATATGTTATATGTGAGTGCATCTAGTGATCTAACTTGTAACTATTATCACTTATATTTTCACCTTTTAGAGAGATGACATAGATAGCCTCATCTAATTGGTACAATGGAAATATCTCACTTCTTATGGTTAGTCAATTTGGTGAGATGAATCTCTATAATGAAGGGCTATCTCCCTATATGTGCCTTGAAATGCTTTCACCTATACTAACTAGTTATTAATAGAGAAAAGGGATAGAGTTGAAATGAAATGAAACATATTCTAAGTGGTGATGAAAAAATATTTTTACCATAAGACTATTGTACTCCATCACTTTGAAACAAAGCATACAACTCTAATTTAAGAGTTCTACAATGAACTCATATCAGTATTTCAATATGAAGGTGCCATATATGAAGACTATCAAAGGTAAGTGAAAAAATAGATCATTTTTAAGATGATAAAACTTAATTTTACACTTAAGAACATTTAAATACACTTCATATGACCTGCTTGGCATGGAATCATTTAATCAAACATGGAAGGATTGAGAGAAAGCAAGGATAAATGAATATCTCTTAACCATTCACTATCATATGTTCACACACTTTAAAAATATGATATATGAACTCAAAAATGAATTGAATTTATTATCTAAGGAAAGTAAAATATCAAAACCATCAAGGCTTCACCATACCTAGTTTGGTATTAGATTACAAAGGCCAAAATGGCAGCTCTTATAAAGCTTGAGAGATAGAGGATAAGAGAGAAGTCCAAGGGTCACAAGGACACTTGTAAAGCTGAGAGAATTAGTTAATTTTGCATGATAATAGGATATGGTATGAACCATGAAATATTAGGAATCAAAATTATCAATTCAAGGCATAAAATTCATGAAAAGTGGCAAAAAACTCCTTTTATTGTCTTAAGAAAATTGCCTTCATGATTGGTCCTATTTGAATGCCTCATAACTATCTAGGACTAGGTATGATGATTGGGATGAATTTTAAGGAAATTATGCATGCCTCTCCATGCATTGGTTATAGGCTTGGTCTTTTGGGATCACCTGTAAGTGAGCCATCATAATCTACAGTCTAAATACTTTTCCTTCATGCACCCTACACACTTGTATTCAAATTTGGATTCATTTTATCATGAAAATACATGGGACACATTATAATCACCCCAATTGAAGTTTTCAACCTTCTTCACTAGCTTGTCTAATATGCCAATTTTGATTGGCTTAGATGAGAGCTATTTTTGAGGCACTTAGGATTTTTTATGATTAATTAAATAAATATGGGGAGTTATAAAAATTCTTAATATTTCTCCCAAAGTTTGTTCCATCTTTAGACTCCTCCTAAAACCTACAAAACATAGAACATGGTAAAAAATACCCTATTTCTCACCCCATCTATACAATTACGTATATCCAAAAAGAATGGGAGGGAGCTTGAGTGAGTCATAAATAAGTTAAAATAGTTTTCATGGAAAAAATATGCCATCATAATTCATCTCTATATTCATTTCTCTAGACTGGTCCTTGCAAGGGTTTTGGAGGGTTTCTGAGCAGTTTGACCTCTTAAGGTTGTTTCTTAAAAAAATGACATTGGAGTTTTAGAAAAATTACACAAATTGGTTTTCAAATACCTCTTATAACTTATCCAAACTCCTATATCTCTCATACAAATCATCAAGAGAGATATGAGTGTTCAAATCTATCCTATCGAGCCCTTTTTCTCACTTTGCACAAGTCAAAGTTGGTTTTTGAGGAAAAAATGGCTTCATCAAGGTTTTATTTACGTAATAATATCTTTAAAACATATTATTTGACCCCATAAAAATTATTAAATAGGTTAGAGTTCATATCTCATGATATAAATACACATGGCCTCTCATTTGGAATCTAGGATTCACCATGCCTAGTCAGCTTGTCTGTAACCCCTAAGGGTTTAAACCTTCTTATTAAAAATCATCATTATTTTATTTATTTAAAATATTTATATAGGTTTTTTCCAAATTCCTCAACCTTTATAATAGTCTCCTTATCTTTCTTTAATCCCTTTTGTCTTTGACTCTCAATTTTGCTAGTTTGTGCTCAAGGGAAGTACCTCCTATTTGAGATAAAATAGGGGTAATTCCCATTTTATCTAAAAAAAACTGAATGTATCATGGGATTCCTAAAAAATTTATTACTATTTTCACAAAATTTTATATCCTTTACATCTCATATGACCTTTCAAACCCTCAAGTTCTAAAACAAGTTTCTATGCACAAGGACTATGTGCAAGAATCTCCAAAGTGGACTATGTCTTGCTTGCTTGAGATCCTTATTTGCTTGATATAAAATTGTAACAGTATCATGAGGTTTTAATGACCATAATTAATTATTTTTTATCTTTTAAATTCACTCCAACCTCCATTTTCTCACCTCATACCCTAACTAAGACAAGACAAAGTTTCCCCTTTGCCTATGTTTTGCATCTTTTTGAACCCTTCCTTCTCTTCATATCCATTATAAGAGACATATGTATGTTTTCATATTCATAATATATTTTATAAATAAATATTATAAAACTATTAACCATTTATACATCTTTCATACTATTGAGCTCACAAGATGGTGTTACCCTACCTAACCATGTTTCCTATTTAGGAGGGTGCCTAAAGGTTATTCCTTGTATGATTTATCTTAGAGTAAGTTTTTATCAACATCCTTATAGTTACCTTAAATAAATTTACCTTATTTAAAATCATTTTACATTTTACCAAGATCCTCTCTATCATTTGTAACTTCAAACATGCTTACTGCTTGTCAAAGAACAATCACATTCAATCTATATATCAAAGGATATTGTAGGTGCATATCCTTAATCTAGGTTTAAGACAACATATACAACCTTTTGTATCCCTTAGTGTAATTTTATACCTATCTTCATTCATTTTTCTCATCCCTTGAGATATATACTTATTGAAATAATTCTCTCCCACCTAGTTGTCTGTAACAGTCAACAGTGGTTGCCTTTTTTGAGGTAACAAAACTATAGATTAGTATTATCCTATAAGAGTTATATCACATGATCTTTAGAACTAATTTTATCCCTTTTTAAGTCACTTTATAAATCAACACTTTATACCTTCATTTTTACACTCCTTATATCTTCATTAATAATGTGGAGGATGGTTGCTAGTTGTAGGTGAGCAATTCTAGGATAGGCACATTTGCAAGTGCATATGAGTCTAAACAAACTACATCATCATCATCAAGTGAAATTTTAAATCATGAATATTATAATATACCCTTGTAAAAATATTCAAACATGAAATATGGTTTCATATTCAAACTTGACATGGAAAGTCACCTTAGAGTTCAAGACCTATAACTATTACTACAGGAGTTCAATATATAAAAAGGCATTTTCATGGCCTCTAACAACCCAACTCTACCCACCCTCTGCCCTCCAAAATTTTCCAAAGTATTTTCCTATGATAAGGATAAAAAACCAAGCTATTATGATGCCTTAAAATCCTTTTCCACCATGTCATATGTTAATTACAAAAGCCCCCCTAACCTCTATTTTGCATTTTTAGGGAAAGAATCCCTGTCCCAATCATTTTGTGCTTTGATCATAGTTCACACTTCCCCTTGCCAACATAACTATGAAAATATGCCTATAAAGGTATATGTATCATATAGTTATATAAATAAGTTTCCATATCATACTTCAACCCTTCTATATGGCCATTTGGTTCCCTATTAACACCTGAAAGTGCTCATGCTAATATACAAGTTGTGGAGTTGAGGATGGGCAGTGGACATGGGGTAGTACTTCCTTTGACCTCTTTATCCCACCAAAATTTCAAAACACAATTCCTTGATCATGAAAAAAAACTAATACAAGGCTCAAAACTTTAACTTGATATTTTTCTCTCTGTTAACACCACCTGTGGATGCACACTTCCTGCTTCAGGCAGTAAAGATGGAAAGGTAGGTAATGAGCACACATATCATGTTTTTTTAATAAAATTTAAGGTCTACTAAAAATTCCACATACATTATTATAATTTAAAATGGTTTGAACAACTATCAAACTTTCACTTCATAAATGAAACCTCTATGAAGGCACCTGTAAGTGCAAATTTTAAGTTGGATGCAAGTAGTGAATGTAAGTGGAACATGTATATAGATTAATCCTTATGAAAGACTTGAAATATTTCTCCAATTTTTAAAATGATTTAAAATAATTATGAGTCTTGTAACCAAATACAAAACATACATTTCAACATGATTTCCTTCCTCCATAGCAACTGCACCTGAGCATTTTCATGGCAGACTCGCTGACAGGTTATACATGATTGTAACTCATAGAAGATTTACTTGGGAAATGCGATTTGAAGGTGAAGGGAGGTAAATATAACTCTGGAAACATGGGAATGAACCTACCACAAAACCTTGGATCCATTTTCAAGCATGAAAATATACAACATGGTGAAAAACTACCAACAATATAGAATGGGACCAGTTTGCAAACTTGAGGTGATTGGATCTTCAAATCAACTCAAAACTTGAAACAAAGCATGATTATAATTATAGAAGGTGAAAATCCTTATGAATAAATACCAATAGATATATTATATGTAATTTCTCAAAATAAGGCAAAAACTATAGGGTACATATATTAGTAGGTAGATTTTAAAGGTCAACTTCTTAAGAATGATTCATAGAGCTTAGACCACCATTCCTCTATAAAAAAAAACATAAAATGGTATCTAAATAATTTTATAAGATACTCCCAAGATTATTTTTCCTAAAATCTCTTGTGCCGATCATTCCAAGTATAAACCTAAAGAATACTTTTGGTTGCCAATCCTAGTGTAAGGAGAGATAAGTAGTTTTATTCCTTTTTTGGAGTTTATGATCAATCTAATCACTAAATTGAGTGTATGTAAGACCAAGGGATATTATTTAAATGTCCCAAATTGTAGGAGGCTATACAATTCTGTACACCTCACTAAATTCTCAAGTTTTACAAGCAAACTACCCTTTTTCTAAGGAATCTATCAATTTTCAGTTATTAAAACTTTCCACAAACTTCCTAGGACACATGTCACATGAAAAAACCTCTTGGAAGCTTCACACTTCCCTATAAATTTTTAAAATTCATTAAATACTCAAATTTGACCCCTAAAATGACTCAAAAGGACATGTTGGATAATAAAATTAATGTCCAAGGTTAATATAACATTTAATAACATTAAATGACCTATTACATACCTTATGAACAAATATTAAATCCCATAAAACACATAAAACTCAATTTTGTCACTAGGGTTGTCCCAATTTGACCTAAAAGACAAATTTAGTCAACAGTAACTTTATAAAAGTTAATTATGGGATGATTTTTTAATTATTCAAACCTATAAGAAGACTATTATTGTTACTAATTTGTAAATAGGGAGTAGTATGGTAGTATAACTTAATTGTGCAAATGATTTTTAATAGTGTAGTATGAGCTTGAGAGGTGTTGGGTATATTTTTAATGAATGACCTTTGACTTGTATTTATACCACACCTTTTGAAATACTATCATAGGAGGATTAAAGAATAAAAATATGATGACAAGTAAATATCATGAGATTTTCAATTTAATCATTTGGAAGGCAAGGACACTAGTGTCAAATTTAGGATACTGGCATCGACACTAATATCCTAATCTAGACACTAGTGTCCTATAGGGTCAATTTTTTTTAGGATCTATAAATATCTATCTAGGATGGAAATTAGGTTTTATGTATACTATAGGCTATAGGTGGTATGTGTCATCAAAATTTTAGGGTTGGACTATAAGACAAGCAATTAGGCACAATGAGATGGTGAATGTGGGCCTTTCAACAATAGAAAGGCCATAAACTGAAGGGTTAATCCATGATTGGTATTTACCAAGTGTACAAGACTAGTATGTCATATAAAATAATATCTAGACTACCATTTATAACTTTATACTATTGTTAATTATCATGATTAGTAGTTAAATTTATAATTTTTAATACCATTCAAAGGGGATGGAAACTAATAAAATATTATACTTCCCTAGTTTACTTTTAAATAAAAATTAGTCTTTTAAAACCAAACTATATCAATTCTTTTAATAGAAAATATATTACATTACATACTTTGGAAGTTTGCCTAAACAACCCCCTTACAATGTTTAAGAGGGAATTGCCATCATGAAACCCTAGTAAGGTTTACCACATTAACAATTTTTTAAAGTGCATAATAAATTTACATGTCATTATGTTTTCATATGTGAATAATATGATACATATCAGCATGGCTAGTAAGAATAATCTTCCACCTTAAAAAATAATACATAATCATTAAATATAAGGATCCCTCTACTTTTCTTGTGTAATTTCTTCTTATTTCACTTCACATTTTTGGATGTTTCTTGTAATGGTTATTTGCTTATTGATTTTTAAAACTCACACCAGTGATAAAGGTTTTATTGGTCATTTTACTGATGAGATGAATATTACACTATAACAAGTATCAATTCTTGAGTATCATTGTCCCTTTTGTCATGACTAGTTGACATGAGTCTTGCTTGGTTTAATTCCAAGGTACCTAATGTGGTATTATTTCCTAACTTATAAAATCATGTATTAATATATCTCTAGGTATTGAACACCATTGTAACTAAATGATTCATATATATATATATATATATATATATATATATATATATATATATATATATATATATATATATATATATATATATATATATATATATATATATATATTAGATATAATATTTTTTCCCTCCTTCATGTTGGTCCATTTCCCTAGACCACTAGATGACTACTTTTAGAAGATTTCCATTGAGGTATCCTTATGATCCTCATCACCATGTTGAGGGATAGAAACAAAATTTATTATAATAATTTTTATCCCTTCAACCCATACTCAACATGTGTTTTTTATTGATTTCAACTTGTATGCACCCTTATGAATTTATATTATGATAAAAATTCTTGTTGATTTTATAAGATGTGTTTAATGTATAATCAACAATAATTTTTGTAACACTTCAGAAGATGAGCATATTGGTGATAATCATGATATCTAAATGGTACATTATCATAGTACTTAACTTTATATTATTTATAGGCTTCTCTTTTAAATTAAAACTTTTTCAAGCTACGACTATCTCAAATACACCTTAACAAATATTCTTACAAACATCATATAAGTGAAATGTCTCATAGATTCTATTATAGTGATAAACTCTCCAATAAAATTAATAATTTATTTAGAAATGATATTCCTACAAAAATTCAAGGGGAAGTGCACACAATCAAACCAAACCAAAACATAATTTATAAGTTTTTGTATCAAGGTTAAACCATGTGTCTATTTCCTCAAATAAAGACCTACCCCTATGTTCAAGTAAAAATAAGGACCTTGTTCTAACACACTCTAAGGATTTTCCATACTTATGCAAATGACCAAAAAAAGTGAAAAAATCTACCCTAGATTTCCACTTCCTTTAAAATGTATTGCCTGCATCTCTTATTGAAGAATTTGGTATACTAGTGCCAATGGATTCAAAATAATTTGATGGTGAAGAGGATAGTGCCATAGACTAGGAAACCATCCATCTACACAAAGAAAGATTTAATTGTTAAAATTATATTTCCCTTGAGAGAAAAAAAATATTAAAAGTATGCTACTAACAATATAATTGAAAGGAAAAAAAACAAAATAGTTAAATTTTTTTGATGAAATACAATAATATTCATGGGAAGAGTATATCACTAAACCATATGGTACTACTTACACATAAACCTAAAATGATGATTTTTTTTTTTTTTTTTGCCTTTCACATCTATTGTAATCCTTTAGATTAAATTAAACCTTTTACCACCACTAAGTGTAACTATTAGGAGCATTCAATGTAGACTACTATTTTAGATGTTGATCCCTAAATCCCCATCTAATTATTTGTTAATGCACCCCTAGTGCCTTAGCCTTAATCATTATTATTTTCATTAACTACTATTATTAACTTAACTATGACTATTTAGGGCCCACTGATGTGCTCACAAGGAATGTTAATAATCAGACAAAATTGAATATCAATTTTCATTATTTTTAAAAATTGCACCACTTCATGAGCTCTCTAGAACCTCCCTTTCCCCTTGACAAGCTTATTTTACCTCATCCTATTCATCACCAAAACTAGATAAAGGGTTGTATACTTTTATGTTCTTTGTTTGAATCTCACCATTGAGCTCATGTACACACTTTTGATACTCTATATATCCTTTGGAGAATATGGTAATTGTAACCAAGGATGAGCAGATGGCATTGTGAATGGTAGAAGAAGTAGTACCCACTACATAAGTTATCACACCCTATTTTCCTAGGGTTTTAAGGTTGTGTCATTATAATATGTATGATATTCATGAGAAGGACGTATCAGTTTAGTTTTCATAATACATTTGGGTTTTTTATGTTGATTGTATTATTGAGGGCTTTAAGGAATTAATCATTAGTCAAGTCATAATCATTTATTCAACACATAATCATTATCTACACTATTTAATATTTAACTCTTGAAAAATATATCAGTTTGGGATGGTTTTATGTTGACTTTATTATTAACTAATTAAAGGAATTAATGATTACTTAAGACATAATAATTCATTCAATGCATAATCATTATCTGTATTGTTGAATATCCAACCCTTGAGCATAATATTAGTTTGGGATAATTTTATGCTAGCTATAATTTTCAATGCTTGAAGGAATTAATGATTACTTAGGGAATAATTATTCATTCAAATCATAATCATTGTCTACATTTTTTAATATCCAACCCTTGAGTATAATATTAGTTTGGGTTTGTTTTATGTTGACTATATTTTTTCCTACTTGAAGGAATTAATGATTACTTAGGGCATAATCATTCATTTAATGAATAATAATTTTCTACATTATCGAATATCCATCCCTTGAGAATAATATTAGTTTGCTATGGTTTTATGTCTATCGTATTATTCACTACTTGAAACAATTAATGACTACTTAGTGCATAATTTTTCATTCAAATCATAATCATTGTCTACATTATTGAATACCCAAGCCTTAAGCATAATATAAGTTTGGGTTTATTTTATGTTGAATATATTATTTCCTACTTAAATTAATTAATTATTAACTAGGGAATAATCATTCATTCACTACATAATCATTATCTACATTATTGAATATCCATCCCTTGAGTATAATATCAATTTGGGTTTACTTTATGTTGACTATATTATTGTCTACATTGAAGGAATAAATCATTACTTATGGAATAATCATCCATTAAATGCATAATGATTATCTAAATTTAAGGAATTAATGATTAATTAGGACACAATCATTTATTAAATGCATAATCATTATCTACATTGAAGGAATCAATGATTAGTTAGGGCATAATCATTTATTCAATGTAGAGTTGATTGACTAGTGTGTGTAATTAGGATATGCTACATATAATTTAGTGAACACATATGATTTAAATACATAATAATTATCATATATGTTACATATAAATTAATTTGGACTCTATACCTTTGTATTCTAACTAAACACTACTCACACAAAACTCTAACTCTTCCCCCAAAACATTAATTTCTTCAACCAGTTAACAATATAGTCAATGGGTGATTTTGGTATGGACTACCACATTCGACATTGACCCTTAACTAGTCACATTTATTTATCTATCAATTTTCCCATGGTAAATTAGGATTAACCACTATAATTTTAATTTGACATTGGTATTTGCATTAACCATGGGTTTTTTCCTTAAATGTGATTGTTAAGGCATTGTTGGGTCATACCAACACAATCATAATAATCAAGGAAAAGTGAACTTTAGATTTCATTATTTTAAATCCCCATACCCTTTACAAGCTTAGTTTCCCTTTACCTATTCATTGTCATGATTGGATGATAGTCAATGGGTTTTCATGATCCTTACATTATTGAATTGATAGAGTTATGAATAAATACAAACATATAAGTGTTTTTCAATCCCACAAGAAACACTTATACTGGGTACTAAGTTAAGAGAAATATAACATTAAGAGAAACACACTACTATGTTATCCACCACCTATGTTAATTTTATCCATTAGAAACATGAAATTAAACATTACAAAGATCCTAATTTCATTGCCAAAGAGGCATAACATAAGAGGTTCAAGCAGTCAACAATACAATCAATGGTTTTGCATGAGCTTTTTATTATTAACTTGACTGAGTTATCAAGAAAAATTAACACAATAAGTATTTTTCAAGCCTATAAGAAACAATTACACATGCCCACCCTTCACATTAGCACAATTATCACTGAAGAACATAAGAGTGTTATGTTGACTATATTGTTGACTACTTGAAGGAATTAAGGACTATCTAGGGCATAGTTTATTTTATGTTTACTATATTGTTGATTGGTTGAAGGAACTAATGATTAGTTAGGGCATAACCATTCATTCAATACATAATTTATTGAATAGTTTATGTAATTAGTATATGATACATATAATTCATTTAACACATAATTCATTCAATGTCAATTACTATTTGAAAAATAACTCACACTCCTATACTTTGCCTCATAAAATAAGGCACTAATACATAGGGAATTATAATAGGGCATGATACTAGTATGATCAAGTATAAAATCAATAGGGAATTAGTACGTACTTAAAATATGAAATTAGTACATATGGCATTATAGTCATTCAATCAAGTATAAAATCAATGGAGTATTTCAATAAAAGTTGTATTGAAGTATAACTAAAAGGATTCATTTTTTTGAGTGTACATACATGGTTAGTGAGTAGAACAGGGCCAAAATGTGAAACATTAAAATTAAAATGTAACAAAAAGTATACTTATGTACACTAATATCTATATAGAAATATCAAGTAATGGTATACACATATCAAGTATACATAGTCATGAGGAAGGTAATGGTATCTTCAAATTAGAATATAAAACATTATACACAGTAATGGAAAACTCTCAACCTTTACAATCTTTGTAATGGTATACATAGATCAAGTATTTACATTCTTTCCAAAAATGAGTCTATATATATATATAACTTGTATAATACCCTTTATTACAATATGTATAATGTCTTGAATCTTCACCATTCCTATATTTATATAATACCCTTTAAATTATGTATATCATTCTTGGATATACTATATATAAAGGAATTTTAACTCTATACATTTGTATTCTAGATTTATACTATAAAATAATTTGAATGTTTGGGATTTTAACCCATGATATATTCACATTGTTTTTCATCTTGTTACATAAAGGAAAGAAACCAATGAACCAGAACCATCATTATGTATAATGGTTTATTCTTGTTCATTATCAATACTATGTATTATCTTGAGCATTTGAGATACCCTTCACATAAACACTAAAACAATCATTCCTAATACATAAAATAAAGGAACCAATGAACCATTAGTCTGTATAATGGTCTATTATTATTCATGATCAATATTAAATAACATAAATCATGAAAGGGCCTTAACTAGCTGGTGTGTTCACATGTCATGATAGGGCTAACATTGGTTAACAACATGTTAAGGCAAACAATAATTGGTTCATTAGTTCCTTTCTTTTATGTATCAAGATGAGCCACAATAGACTTTTATATAGAATTTAAAGAGTATTATACATACAAGTAAGATGTAGGGCATTATATAGACTATAATAAGATGGACAACAATAGAACATTATATAGAATGTAAAGGGTATTATACATATAATCAAGATGTAGGAAAATATAAAGAATGTAATAAGATGGTCAAAAATAGATCATTATACAAATTGATGGTTCATATAAAAAATTATACACAAGACACATATGTTATCCATAATCCTATGTAAAAAAGGAATACATTTAGATAAACACTATTAAAAAAAACTCCAACTATACCCCACCTATTATTAATTTCTTCAAGCAATCAATAATATAGTAAATGGATTTCAATTATCCTTATATTATGAACTTGATTGAGTTATCAACAAAAACAAACACAATAAGTGTTTTACAAGACTACAAGAAACACTTATACTGATAAATAAGCTAAGAGAAACATAGCAATGAGAGAAAAATAGTACTAAGTTATCCACCATCTGTATGTAAGTGAAAGTGAAGATGATATACAAATCAATCCTAACTTGAAAAAGATAAATCAGCTAACTATCCCATTAGTAATACTTAGATAATCAAGGTAATGACCAATATGGATTCACTAAACCTACCTGAGGGATACTTATCATATAATATGGCTAGAGAAGGCTCTAAATCCTCTAGTCAAACAACAATACACAATAACCCTACCTAGGCCTATAATAATGCAATAGCAAATCAAATATAATATTTTTTACACTAAATCTTATGGCACAAATGGGGGGTAAACATAAAAAATAAATATGTAAATTAAAATTCTACTCAAGTCAATGTAAAGGTAATATTAAATAAGGAGAGACAATACATTTGTTATCCATTATTCATACAAATTTATATACTAAAATAGAAGATTAAGAGTTAGGAATACTTACCTTTAACATGAACCCATCGATCCTAAACCTCTTCCTTGGCCAATGGTGCTTTGAAAGAGGTTATTGTGTTTTTTTTAAGAAGCTAAGGATGGACAATGGACTATAGTCTAGCCAAGGACATCCTAGTGAATCTCAAATTTTCACAAGATAAAAGTTCTCCTCCAAGAAGCATGAAACCCTAAGAAATGAATCTTTAAGTATAATGTCAAAAATATAGATAAAAAGGTGAAAAATGGATGATTTTCTCTATTAAAAATGAGGTGAAACATGGGTATATATAGCTTGATTTGAACCTAATCCCTTACAAAATTTTAGATGATGTAATCAGCCCAGTCCTATTTTTTAGGAAGTAAATAGAGTCATTAGGTATTGAACTAAGTCAAGCTAGGTCGACATAGTCCCATAATGTGTGCTATTCCCAAAACTAGGTCAACCCATTCGACTACATTCAATAAATGGTAAAAAGTGGTTTTGCTTAGCTAGGGGTTATTTGAGGTGGTGAATTACTTAGATAAGCATGTGAGTAAGGTGTCAAGGCTTATGTAAATTTATATTAGGGGTGTGTATTAGTTTTAGGTGGCGGTATAGAGGAAAACAATCTTGTGAAGCACTAAAGGTCCACCCACCCCTTTCCTAGTGTACCCTTTAAGGCATGCACTCAAAGAGATTGAGACTCAATAGGCTTTTGCAAGAGAGAAAGTATCAGTAATTGAAAAAGTTGAAAAATATTATGTCTATAGATATTCCCCATTTGAATCTCATCACATGTCATGTAATTGTAATATGGGATGGTGCTTTGGAAAAGACATAGCAACAAACAATGCTAAATTAAATAAATTGTAGTATAAAACAATAAGGTAATTGAAAAGAAAGAATTGAAAAATACATACCTTTAATTACCTTAGTGTCGTAGAGTGGAAATAATGTGAGATAAATGGAGAGGTGTCCAATCTAGTAAATATTAGGTGAACTATAAAATAATATAAAATTTGAATTTTTTTGGATAAATACATGTGGTATGTATAAAAATTCTCTATGATGTCAGGATTCCAAAAAAGCTTTCAGTTTGGAAAAAGAGTTAGTAGAAAAATAGTTATAAGCAAAATTTAGAATCTAGTGGTAAATAATTGATAGTTAAATAATTTTTAATTCTAAATATAAATAGGGTTAAATATTATTCATTTGTAATCTTTTTATTCTGAGAAAATAGAGCTCTGAGATTCTTAGAGAAGCATAGAGAGAGATGATAGTGAGGAGATGATAGGTACGAGCTGGATGATGCCTAGCAATAGTAATTAGTATAGATTGGATAAGTGATGCATTAAATTCAATTTTTTGGTATTTTTAATTTAAAATTAAACTAGTGAAAAATTAGACATTAGGGGAAAACCATGTAGCAAAAGTTTCCCTAGGAAATTTTTAGTTAAAGTAATAATTATGTGGGTTAATGGGTAGGAAGTGGTAGGTGACATAAATGTGTAAGCCATTAATGATAATTAAGTGAAAAATTATCACATAATTTGAATGGGTTTGGTAATGTTAAATTAGTGTAAACTTGGGCAGTATAGTGTTAGGGCCAAATGATATTACATGGTTGACATAGTTCTTTAATAAATGGCTAACCGCGTAGGGTAGGTCTAACTTAGTTACATAATAGGGTTGACTTAGTATGAAGTGGTTGTCTATATTAGGAAACAAGGTTGACTTGGTATGAAGTGGTTGAATGCATCAAGAAATAGGGTTGACTTAGTATGAAGTGGCCAATTGTGTTAGGAAATAGGGTTGACTTAGTACAAAGTGCTTCATTGTGTTAGGAAATATGTATGACTTAGTATGAAGTGATTGACTATATTAATAAATAGGTCTGACTTAGTTTTAAATGGTTGATTATATAGGAAACATGGTCAACTTAGTATGAAGTGGTTGATTGTGTTAGGAAATAGGTTTGACTTAGTATAAAGTATTTGATTATGTTAGGAAATAGGGATGACATAGTTTTAGGTTGTTAACTATGTAGTAAAAAGTTTTTGAAAATAACAAATATATATCAAATCAAAATAGCATAAACCATACTAAGTCAAGATGAGAGGTATAATTTCTTTTAATAAAATGGAAAAAATGTTATATCAAATGTTTGAAACGTATATATGAAAACAATTTATGCCAAATCAAAATAAGATAAATCATATTAAATCAATATGTGAAGAATGAAAAAATTATAATAAAATGAAAAGTGTGTCAAATGTTTGAAAAGGATGGAAAGTAAAATTAAAAGCCAAATTTTGATAGTTATTTATATGACTAATGGTATGGAAATGTTTTAGGAATATTTTGTGAGGAATATTTGTTCCTATCTATAAATCAATCCTAGCTCAGAAAAGATAAATCCTACTTACACTTCTGATTGTGGACACATTAGATATTCAGGGTCATGATAAAGATGGATCTACTAGAATTATCCAAGGGATATATTACCACAATAAATTTACTAGGGAGGGTTTTAAAGACTCTAGTCAAGAAAAACTATGCAGTAACCCTAACTAGGTCCTATGTTTTCATATTAAAAAAACTAATAACAAGTGAAGTAAAGTCTAATCTAGTGCTCACCAAATCTTGTGGCACAAAGTGGAGGTAATCAAAATGAATAGTAAACATGCATAGAAGACATATACTCATGTCAATATATATATAATTCTAATGCATGGGAGATAAGTACAAATGCATATCTATTTACTCTTATAAAGGGGAATAAAGATAGGGATATTTACATTTGCATATGAACCCATCGAGCCTCAATCTCTCCCTTGGCCAAGGTACTTCATAAGAGGTTGTTGTGGTATGTAAGGATGACAAGGATAAATCAGCTCTAGGCTACACAGCCTATCAATGCAACAAAAAGACTTATCCATAAGATAATATCCATATCTCTAAAGAAAGTATGAAAAGCCTAAGCTATGATCCTTAAGTCGAATGGTAGATAAATAGATGCACAATATATATCTCTTATTTTTCTCTTCTTCTAGAAATGATGAAATGGATGTGTTTATATAGGTGGATATAACCCTAATCCTTTTTGAAAATTTAGGCTGATAAGGTCAACCCAATCGACCTTGTATCATTATTGACAAAAACAAATTAAGTCCTAGTCTAGGTCAGCCAGGGGTCAACCTAAGCCCTAAATAAGTTTTATCAATTAGAGTATAAGGTCGATGGGGTTAAAAATGTAATGTAAACCATCAAAAAATATTTTAGGTTAGGGAAGGGCTAATGAAGGAGTAAAATGACTAGAGGAAGGTGAAGAAAAGGAGGTAAAACTTAGGGGAATGTTTTTAGGAGATAGTTATGTACATAACAAGTGATAGTATAGGAAAAATAATCTAATGAAGCATCAATGGTTTGTCAACCCTATCTTGATGTACTCTTTAAGGTGTGTACTTAGAGATATTGAGACTTGATAGGTTATTACAAGATTGAAAGTGTTAGTAGTTGATAAAGTTTAAAAATATTATGTGTATACATATGTCCCACTTAAAGCTCACCATGTGTCACTAAGGTGCAATATGGGATGGTGCTTTGAGAAAAGAACATAGAAACATATATTGAAGCTTAAAAAAATTGTAGTAAGGATTAAAATAAGATAAATGAAAGGAAAAAGTTGAAAAACACATACCTTTACTTACTTTAGTGTTGTAGATAAAGAAGGAAATGCAAGAAAATGTGAAGGTGTCCAATGTAGGGAACATTAGGTGAACCTATAGAGGTCAATAAAAAAGAGTGAAAAATTGAATTTTTTTGCAACATAGACATATAATAGATGAAAAGATTCTCTATGATATCAATATTATAGAACATTTGATAGTTTGGAAAAAGAGTTAGTAGAGACAAATACATGATCAAAATAAGAAATATGATGATAGATATTTAAAAGTTAAAATAATTTTTAATAGTGACTATAAATAAGGTGCCAAACAATTCATTTATCATTTTTACTATTATGAGAAAACAAAGCTCTAAAGGGCCTAGTGAGAGACCAAATATCCATTCTGGTGAGGAGATGATAGTTGAGGTAGGGAAGATGCATAGTGGCCACAATAAGTGTAGCACGTAAGCAACTAGAAATTTCAAAATTTTGAATATTTTTATTTGAAATTGAGCTAATTATAAAAAATTGATTGGTAGCAAAATCTAGGCATCAAAATGAACCCTAGATTTTTTTTAGGGACACTAAGAGTAAAATAGGGTATTGTTTAAGGAGTCAGACCAATAAATGCCCAAGGAATTTATGGTAATTGGTCAAAAAGTCATCACTATGGATAAATGGAGTCGAGTAGGTTGAATTAGTCTAAAAGGAAAGGGAGAACAAAAAGGTTGATTGCATAGTAGTAGGCTAATTTAGTTTGCTAAGGAGGGGGTTGACTACATAGCAGTGGGTTGACTTAATTATGTTGAAATGGTCAATATAATATAATATTTCAAGGTAAAAAAGGTGGTTGACCTAGTATTGTATAGGCTAATATAATAGTAATTTGACAAGGCAAATTTAGTATTGAATAGGTCAATTATGTAGAAAATGGAAAAAATAAATCAAACCAGTTAAGTTTTTTAAAATTTGAAGAATGTATTTTGATTATTAATGACATGGAGGTCTAATATATCCTTTATTATTTGATATTTTGAGATACATTATAGATGTTAGTGACTAATCAATGCATCATGACTATCAAATTTATTGGAGTTATTGACAAACATGGATAGAGTGAGACTAGTTATAATGGGCCTAGGAGATATTATGGAGATGAGGTGCATCCCATTCAGTTTTGATCTCATTATCATGTTCCCTAGATCATGGGAATGGTTGACTAACACTTTTTTATGGGTAGTGGATGGGGATACCATAGAGGTGGGTATCACACTAGAGGATGCTCATGCATTACTTGGACTATCAATAAGAGGGGCATCGATGATCATAGGGCCACTAGTGATCACAAGGACACTAGATGAGCTTGAGGAGAGATGAGTACTAGCCAAGTGGGAGATGTATTTGAATAGGATATAACTAGGTTTATAGGTCAGTATTTTTGATGTGTATATCATACAAAGTCTAGATATTTATAAGGCCATGATTAGACTTATGACAACATGAGTGCTATGTCACAAGTCAAATAGAAAGAATTATTGTATGTGATAGCCTTGTGTCAGTCCATTTTTTAATAAGAGGTGCTATATGATTTTAGGTCTATCATCTAGATCCATCTTATACATGATATGTATGGGATGTTGTCCATAGGGTAGAAGACCATAGGACTAGTGGTTTTATTGAGTGCATGGATATAAGATAGCTTACCTATGTATCAACTAGTTGGGTTACCCCATGCAATTGATGATAAGTTACCTTGGGTGACTAGATGGTAATAGGACCAGGTATTATCAGTCATACCCCATGTGCCAAATTTATAGATGATCACACAATGGGAGATTGTGTGGTAGTTGTACACACACATTGCTACTATTTTTCCTAGTTGGGTGATTATAATGATAGGTCTAGCTCATGTACAAATCACAACACTATACTTGATGGGTAGAGATATAGTTGGTGCCGTACTTACCAAGGTAGTATAGATTTCTACACCTAAGGTATCCTATAGTAGTGCCTACTTTTTAGGCATAAAATACTAGAGAGATAAAGGGGAAATGAGGAGGAGGAGCACCAGTCGAGATACCAGTGATCAAACTACAACATGTGAGACCATGGACTGGTCAAGCATGATAGTAGGTTGTTAGAGGAGGAGAGGACATGTATGTTTATGCAAGGATGTATAAGGTACCAAAATAGACACCACATCAAGATCAATAATGAATACCACAACCACATCATAAATAGAGGCACCATTAGTAAGAGTGGGAAAAAATGAGGGTAGTCATACAAGATGACTAGGAAACTAGTCTAACATAGATCTAGGTGATAGAGGCACCTCTAAGGAGAGGCTCACATCATGCACAAGTGATGACTCCTAGATTCACATTATTAGGGAGGTGATTGATAGATGAGGTGCTCAAGGGATGAGTAGATGGAGATACCATGCTCAGTGGGTGAGCAGAGGAGAGACTATGGTTGGTAATACCAAGACTAGTGAGAAATGTTATAATTTTGAATTTTGATATGATATAATAGTAACATGTGATTGTAGTAGATAGGTAGATTTTTGTGTGTGTGTGTGTGTGTGTGTGTGTGTGTGTGTGTGTGTGTGTGTGTGAGAGAGAGAGAGAGAGAGAGAGAGAGAGAGAGAGGGAGAGAGAGAGAGAGAGAAATCTAATATCTATCTAGTTTTGGGTTTTACAAATATTACAATCGAGGAGGTCAGATAGGGATCCCTGATCATGGTTACATACCATGACATTCTGGATGGGGTGTTGACACCATACAATCCCACCATGTTGGATAATCTTTTGGTACCATCTTCCCCAAATCAATCAAGTTGGTTTAGACTAGTGGATGAGGATATGAGGTAGTTATAGAAATGTAGGGATGGATTGTAGCCACTATTAGGGGTGGGAGTGGGAGAGTCATAAGTCTAGTATGCCATAGTTTAGGAGAGAAAAATATAAATGGCTACCATAATCCAACTTGGAAAGGTATAGGCCTAGGTGGCCAACCTATAGGGACAAGTAGTAGGATTGAGATCCTAGACTACCTTATTATAGTGTACCATGCAGAGGGAATAATCCTAGGCATCTATGGGTAGTGTGGCTAAGCTAGAGGGTAGTCATGATGGATCCCAACTGTAGAGATAGAGCTATGTGTTTTGTATCTTGTACCGTTATATTGTATAAAACACATGATATTTAGAGATATATTGATTTTGATAGTTGGATTTTATCTCATGAGTTGTATTTGGTTGTGGTTGTTGATGTGTGGATATATTTTTTTATAGCACATGTATTTTGTTTTTGATGTATATGCTATGAGAAATATATGTGGATTGTTTTCTTTTCTAGAATTATGTGATACACATGCATGGTTAAAAAGAAAAAGACAAAAAAATGACATGGAAAAGTATAATTAAGCACAAACAAATGTACTACACACTATATCACAATGAGAAATGTGTAATAACAAAATATGACTAAATATAATAAACCAAAGATGGTAAAAAGGATAACAAAAATGTTTTTAAACCATGAAAAAGATTTGCACCAAATTAAAAGAAGTGAAATCACACTATATCACATTGAGAAGTATTCGGATAATGTAATAAAATAGAAGGCACATAAAAACCAAATGGTATAAAAATAAAACAATTAGGTCAATAAATCATACTAAATCATGTTTGGAAGTATAAAATAGAAACAAAATTGGAAAAAATGAACTTAAATTGATCACACTAATTCAAGATGAGAAGTATGAAAAAATTAATAAAAATGGTTGTATTCTTACATCTAATCAGAAGATAAAAGTTAAATATCAATGAAGTAAGCATAAAACATACTATATCAAGATGGAAAGCATTTCAATGATGTGTAACTCATAATCAATCACTATGTATCTGAAATTTGACACATGTAATTTCATTGTGACTTGGGTATCGAAAAATTTTGTGAGGAAGGCTTGGTCCTAGCCATGGTCTTACAATGTAACTCACAAAGGAAATGCCAATGGGGTGAAAAAAAAATAAATACATGTTAAAAGGAATGCTATGAATGGTAATTTGGTAATTTATGAAGAAGGATTGGTCTTATCCAAGGTCTTACACTGTAACTCACAAATGGAATCCCTAGGGGGAGCGATCAGTGAACAAACAATATTTCTCAAGGGGAAATATTAGGATTTATGGTAAATGGAAGAGGGAATGTAAAAATCACAATTTAGGCATCTATGAGAAGACCTTAGGAACCATAAGGCACACTAAGGACATAGATAATATACTAAGTGAGTAGTGACCATCAATATACAATGGACACCCATTCACAATAAGCACAAAGCTATATAGGAAAATAAGTGATATACTAAGATAAAATCATGTTAGTTTTTTGAATAAAGAAATTAAAATCGACTTACATTCTCATAATGTGTTCCCCATTCCTCAGGACCTCTTACAAAGTCATCAGTCTATTGTAAAGATTAGGTACTTGTGTGAGAAAGTAGGTAGCACTAAAAGATTTTTTTTAATTCTCCTTTCCCAATCTACTGGCCTACTACACCCTAATGGACTCAAACTCTATAATGAGGCCAATTATGGAATTTGAGATTTGATTAGAAAAATGATATGTGCTTTGAATCATGTCTTTTAGTGTGATTTAACTTTTGAAATTTTGAATGTTGCCTTTTGTATCATTGCCTTTTGTTAAAATGATTTGGCTTTTAAATTTTTATGGATTTTAAGATTCATCCTCTATACATACTTGGAATGACCAATCATGAGATACAAAGTGATACACATGAATGAGCTTTAGAATTTGGTTAAAGGAAGCTAAGTATCCAAAGACATGACTAACTAAAACACTTAGGCTTACCTATGAATCAACATTTTATCTCAAATTTTAACCATGTGTATGTTTAGTTTTCAAAATGAAATAAAGGGAATAAAGGGAGATCCAAGATGGATCAGTAAAATGAGATTATAATGAGATGAATTATTTTCCAACTGATCACATGGTAAAGAAGTAATGACTAAGGGGATCAAGGTTCGTATAATCCAAGTCACAATAATGATTATTTGTGCTATAGAGATAAGGTAGTAAATATTCATGAGAAAGAAATAAGACATCTTGTTTATGCTTAAATATCACAAGGTTCTTAGAGTGTTTAAGAAACACTTATCATTTTAGAATTCAAACAATTCAGAGCATGAGTTGTAGTTTATGATAATCATATTATCTATGGTGGAATAGAGGCAAAACAAATGATTGTTTCATATTATTTATATTAGTTTGTGGTTAGGAGCCACCATGGCCTATAAATCTTTTTAAATAAGAAGATGATCTATGATAATTAAGGTGAATTATGCTCAATTCTAAATCAGAATATGAAATAAGGTAGACATATACAATGAAGCTTTAATCCAGAGTGAATTGGTTAAAAAAGAATCAAAAGGAAGGGTAAGGTAGAGAGAATATGTTGTTGTTGACCTTCATTCTAGACATCATGACAAAGTCCAAATATTATCCAGGTATGCTAAAATCAATGTATGATATGAAAAAACTTTAAACTTGAATCTTACCACACATCAATAAAACTTCCAAGGAAGGTTAAAATAATGCAAATAAGAACCAAGTTCACTTTAAATAATCAACCTTATAAGCAAATAGTTGATGCACATCTACAAATGTAGAGAAAATAAAATGAATTAAACTAGATAACCTTTAGTTATCCTATAATAAGCACAAGTTAACAATTATATAATCAAAGGTACACACCAAGAGTCTACAAAAACTATTCAAATCTAAAATTCAGAACAAACAAGTGAGAGAGAAGCCATATAACAATTCACATAAACAAAATGAGACAATCTTTTTAGAATTCTCTGCTTGCATAAGTTGCTCAAAGTTTACACTATTTTTTAGCTCAAAAAATCCTTTTCATTTACAAATGGTAATGCTCCCTTTTATAGAAAGCTAAGGTAGTATATTGATCAGTCATATCAAATTACAAGTGTACAAGTGTAAGGACAACTGTACTTTCTACAAAGTTTCTAGAATACACTAGACTTTTACAAATGAATTGAACTATAGGAAATACACTTTTAAAATTTTCACATTCCTTTAAAAAGGAATATTATATTTTCAAAATATTATAAAATTATACAAAATAATATTTCTAACTAACTTTATAGACCCTGTGTTAATAGTGCCTCTTATTTCTACTAAAGGATCTTTGATCTGTAATGTTGCTCATTGATAAGCTGAAGATCCACCATTGGATTTATGGAAAGATCCTTTTCATGATCTTATAGGTCTTTAAGGCTATTTTAAATATTCTCCATATCTCATTTGATGCCCCTAGCATCTCCCATTTTCTCCTTAGATGATAGGAGTAAGCCCATGACTTTCCTATTACCATCTATTGTCTGGTTTTGCCCTTGGTTTCTTAATTCTTGCATGAATTGAAAGGTCTTTTGTTTAAACTCCTCATCAGTTATGAGACATAGTGACCTAAGGGTCATGGGATCCTTTATCAAGTTGTCTAAGATATGAGATGTTCCATCTTCCAATTGCTTGAAGTCTTTGGTAAGGTCTTCCATTCTTTTATACCAACTATTTAGGGCCTCAATCTTGTCAACTAATATGACCATGGACATATTTAAATTTTCCGTGTTGATAGTTCTAAAATTTGGGACTAGATTCTTGGACAAGGCCTTAATCAAGTCTTTCACCCAAAGACTTGCAACTTGCCATTGTCCAACTTGGCTTGTTGCTTTAGAGATTTGTTTCTTTATTTCTCTTTGTCCAGTCCTGACTACCTTTAAATATTTGAATAGGTCATCAATGGTATCCTCAAAATTTTTGAATCTATCCTCATTAATTGATAAGATAAAATAATTTTTCAAATTTGTATTTTCTTGCAATATGCCCTTGATCATTTTGAGCCTGGGCCAATTCAAGGATCTTCTCCTCAAACATCTTGTCTTGTCATGGATTTTTCCCTACCACTAGAGTTAGGATAACAAAATTTTCAATCTTAAAAAAGGTGAAATATTTACCTTCTCTCTCCATGCTAGCCATCTCTAGGTTGAACTAAACTGATGATTTTGTCACTTGAGGAGTAGGGTTATTAATTTGTGATCCACTTGAAGTTCTAGGATCATTTGTATATACATAATATTTTCAAATTTTTATTGATTACTAACACTTTGTATCTTGTAGGAACTTATCAAGTCTTAATCTCTCTGATTACATACCTTAAGGGGTGTATTAGGAAAGGAGTGGGCAAATCATTGGTGCTTCAAAAGATTGTTTTTCTTTTTACCACTTGCCAGCCACACATTAACCTCCTAAAACATTTGAACCCAAAGCTTATTCTTCTTAGTTTTACCTATTTCTATCATTTGTTATGTTTTATCCTTCATTTATTGCCTTAACACTCTTCTAACTTGTTAGTTGTGATATGTCGACTAGGTCAACCTAGCACAATTTAGATACTTTTTCTCTCTTTTAGTTTGTTGGCTTCTCATTTGACCTAGCACAGACCTAGTGAGTTAGATCCAAAAACATACTAGGTCAACTAGGTCAACCTAACACAACTAATGTTCCTGAATGATTTTAGGGTATGTTTATAATATATATACAAGGTCATTTATCACCATTTCATAAGAGTGAATAATTAAGTGAATAAGTATGAATTAAAATCTACCTATTGACCATTCTACTTAGGAAATAAAACTTTAGGGTTCAATACTTTATTTGGAGATCCGATCTCATCTTATGGATAAGTATTTTATATGTTTGGATAGGTTGTGTAGCCTAGAGATGATTTATCTTAGTTATATTTACATACCATGATAATCTTTTGTGAAGAACCTTGGCTAAGGGGGAGATTGAGGCTCGATGGGTTCACTTCAAAGGTAAGTATTCCTAACTTTAATCCTCATTTATAAGAGTAGATAGATAGTCCATTTATATTCTTCTCTTCCATGTATTAGGATTATATATACATTGATATGAGTATATGTCTCCTATACATGCTTAGTTTAGATGTTTAATTTTTCTATTTCTAACCCCCACTTTGTGTCACAAGCTTTGGTGTGCACTAGATTAGATTTATTTTTATTATTATTGTTATATTAGTGAAATATTAAATCATAGGACTCTTTTAGGTTTGTTGTGTGATTATATTAGACTATAGGCTTTGGAACCCTACCTCACATGGTGTATTGTGATAATTGATCCCTTAATCAGGTCTAGGAGATCCTTACATTGGTCATGCTCTCGCTTAACAATTGTATGCTCCCCAATCAAAAGTGTAGGTGTGCTTTATCCCATTTGATCTAGGATTGATTTATGGACATGATGCATTTTTTATTGCATACATTCTAGTGAAACCAATGTGAAACTAACCCTTGTAAGATTTCTTTCACTTATTTCATTTCTATTCATCATTATTTTTTTCATATCTTTACTTTGTTGGATCGACCCTATCAACCTAATTATTTATCTCTGTGTGTAGGTTTATAGGAACAAGCAATTGGATCAACCACATCAACCTAGTACAAGTTTTTAGAACTTAAAAAATTCTATTCAAACAACTACATTGACCAGCTCAACCCAGTATAATTTTTTTAGGTTTTCAAACTTCTTGTTTAGTCTACTAGGTTGATCAGGTTGACCTAGTGTATTTTTAGCACTTTTTCATTATGTTCCTATATAACTTGATCAACTAGCTCAACCCAATTTATAGGTTTTTTCTAGTTTCTTCCAAGGTCTTAGATAAAAAATATTCTCCTTTTCATCTCTGATCTACCAAGGTTAGTTTATATTCCTCTGTATCTTTATTTTTCTATACTTTCAAGTTTACAATCTTCAAAATTGCCTCTACATAGTCAACTAGGTTGACCTTGTGGACCTATTTCTATGTTCTATGTTTTCTAAAATAACTAGGTCAACCTGACTAACCTAGTTCACTTTTAGACTTTACTTCTATAATACAGGTTTGACCCTATCGACCCTATTCTAAATGATTATCCATATAGTTTATCAACTATACCTTGTTTCAAAGTTGGAATGAACCATATATGTTAATCACATCTTTCTTTTAAGTTGTTTACATGCTTAGAATAATTCACATAGTCTAATTAAGGGATTTTTAATCTATCACTTAGTTGCACTATTTTTATTATTTTGCATACATGACCAAACCACATAAACATCAACAAGAATTTAAACATTTGACTACCTAGGTCTACCTACTTGGATTTTATCATCAAGGGGTAAGCTAACTTGATGCTCTGGTCAAGTATAAAGCATGGTTAATGGTATATTTTGGCTAAACATCCATTACCCTTATTGTTGAGATATGTGAAGTGAGGGGGTGGGCCACAATACCAAGCATATATCATTACCACTATAGTCCCTTTCATCCTAAAATTTCCTAAAACTATCCATATATTTCTATCTAGTACCTTGCTTATAGTCAATCCCCCTTTACATTTAAAATCATTCTTAATAATCTAATCAACAATATAGGATCTACATATAGTGGGCCTCTCATAAGATCCACTATCCTTAATCCTTCCACTAATGCTTAATTTTCTACCCAAGTCACTCATGCTTCTAGTGGTTCTTCCTCTCAACCATTTACTAGTCCATCTTTTGCTTCACAAGCAAATTTTTCCACTAGTGCCTCAAATTTTCATAGCTCTTCCCAAGCTCATATCAAGACTAATAGTGGTACCCAAGTTACTAACACCAACACAAACACCAATAATACTTATTATAATAACACTAATCAAACTCATCAACTATTTTTATAAAATCTCAATCAAATGATCACATTCCAAGCTCATAATATGAATCAAATGATGCGAATGTAAAACCACCTTCTTAATATTCAATCTAATCCTCAACCAATGACTTGAGGCACACATAACCAAAGTGTTCCTCCTCCTCTTCAATATTCTCAAGGTAATCTCATTTTTCAACCTCCATTAGTCAAAAAGTCATCAAGCATTTATAAAATGAACCTCTTACCACCCAAATTGATAACATTGACATTGGAGGTATAACACCTAAATTTTTTTACAATGGATCAACTAATTCTAATCTTCACCTCGAGACATTTGGAAATATTTACAAGGAATAGGTCAAGTTAAATACCTTTTCCACTACCAAAATATTAGCCAAAATCCTCATGGGTGATGCCTTGGATTGGTATAATTAACTTCGAACACATTCTATCACTAGATTGGAAGACTTAGTAAATTCTTTAGTATAGTAATTTCAAACTAGTAATCTTCTAGAGAATACTTTGGCCCATTTCATCAATTGAAAACAAAATGAAAATGAAACTACCCAAGCCTTTGTCAAGAGATGGAAGACGTTGTCAAATAAATGTGAACATAACATGGTGGATGATAATCTCTTTCATCTCTTTACAAATGACTTATTTCCTAAAGTACAATATTGAGTCCATACCCTTTCTCCACATACCTTGGAGGAAGCTATCGATCAAGCCAAAATATAATATTTCCTCATGCATCAATTTAAACAGCCCCAACATTTTGTGGGCCCTCACCTATTAGTAAAGAACAAAAACCACAATATTACCAATGATGGTGTTATCGATTTATTTGAGACCATTCACAATGTTCAAGCTATCATTCCTATCCCTTATTTAGAACCAACTCCTTAACAATACACTAATCCTAATTTCTCATCAAATAACATTAATGTTCATAAACCTTTATCCTTAAATGAATTGCTTAAACATCTACCTAAGCCTCTTCCATGAGAGCTTAACCCTACTTGACCTATGAAATCATGGTATGATCCTAAAAGTTTTGTTGGTTTCATGATAGTTGGGGTCACTCTCACAAGATTTTTAGATAGCTTCATAATTTAGATATGGAATTTCTTCTTGGCCCAAATTTTGATCATGATTGCATTATTCATAAGCATCAACAAGCCTATGATATTTCTTTCCAAGACTATAAATCACATGATAAAACTCAAGCCTTAAATCAAAAAAATGCTCATTTAGCTATCTATAAAGACCCTTACCTAATCATAAACCAATCCAAGAAGGTCAAGATAAGCCCACTTATTCCACCAATAATTTAGAAAGTCTTGTTGAACCAAGTTTTGAAGAGAATGTGGTTATCATGACCAATATGTGAAGAGTGGTGGCTTTCATTGATTCACAACCTATCTACACTCCTTCCCATAAGACATATCATGTTATCCAAGATTCTTATCCAACTTATTTAAAAGAGTTGGGATAAGAAAATCTCATCTCTTTTGACAATATAATTTATGATTCTCCCTTGGATGACACATCCCATGCTATCTATACTTCTCTCCCATCATCTTCTAATACTAATGACAATAAAATTTATACTAACACTTCTTCCAAACTTTAAAATCAATCTAAAACAACTACTTCTTCATCACCAAATGATTTACAACCTTCTTCTCAACCTTCTCATTCTTATCAACATAAATTCAATGTTATTTAGACCTACCTTATGAAGATATTCTTGATCATTATGCACCTATATCTAATAATATCCTTATGGGTTATGATGAGTGGGATCCCATTGTAGAACTTACTAATCTTCCATCTTAGATACCTTTCCTTGAACTCATGAGGACATCTACACATCATGAAAACTACCTCATGCAACTCTTATTCAAAATGAATATCCCTCACCCTCCTTTAATAAGATGGGAGGCCACTTTATCTAGATCTGAGGATAGTATCTTATATCAATATGAAGAGATGTTTATTAATGTTGATGAAACTATAGACACTTCTCTTTATTTATGCTTTCCTATCACATCTATGATTCTAGATGATATTCTACTTCATGTAGATGATCTTCCATTATTTATTAGCAAATAGGTGATATCCAAGTTAAGTGAGCTTTGATTGATGAGGGTTTTGGTACCTATGTTTATTCCCTTGATTTCATTAAGACTCTTGGATATTCAAAATGTAATCTCAAGACTACACGTAGCACCTGTCAAGGATATGATAGAAGTAAAATTCATCCTTTAGGGTGTGTATGGCTTCCCATTACCATCCCACCTATCACCATTCATAAGGGGTCCTGAGGAGTGGGGAACACATTGTGGGAAGGTAGGTCCATTTTAATTTCCATTATATGAGTTGTACCGATCTAACATCATGAGTTCATCTTAGTATCACACCTATTTACCTACTTGTTCTTATAAAGCTTTAACCAAGAATAGTCACAAATAGCAAGTCATCCTAATGTATGTTTTCTTTGTACATAGATGACCACTAGTACAGTTCTTCTTTACTTAGTGTTTTTTAATGTCCTTAGTATGCCTCTTTCCTCCTAAAGTCTTCTCATAAGATGACTAAGTCTTATTTTTTACACTCCCTTTTTCATTATTATTCCTTCATATTTTCCTTTTCCCACTAAATGGGTTGATGAGTCCTCTTTAGCTTCTTCTACTCCTATTTCTCCTCCTTCTATGAGTGCTCCTAAAACCACTCACAATCATATTCTTTGCTTTCATGTGATAGATAACCATACCCATTGTCATAGTTATGAAAATTTTGCTTACTAATCACTCCCCATGGGATATCATTTGTGAGTTGTTTCATAAAACCACAGATAGTACTATCTCATCCCTCACAAAATATCATTTTTCCATCCTATTACCCACATACTTGATTTACCATTACTTATCCTTCTACTTACCAATCTTGATTTGGTACCCCTTAGCTGCAGTTTTTATTTTGTATTGATGTTGTAGCATAAGACCATGGATAGGACCTGACCCTCCTCATTTTACAAAATTTTACAATAATCAAGTCACCATCTAAAATTACATGTGTCAAATATAAGATAAGATTAGATTGATTATGAGGTTACACATCATTGACATGCTTACCAACTTGAATTAGTATGTTTTATGCTTACTTCATTTTTCTTTCACCTTTTATTTTCTTATTTTTTGGGTGCATGTAAGATTACAACCTTTTCTTTAATTTATCATACTCCCTAGCTTGAATTAGTATGATAAATTTAGGACCAAATTTTTGCAAATTTTGTTTTTCTTTTATACTTCCCATTATGATATAGTATAATTGATTGAATTAATTTTGATTTATTTTTATTACCATTTGTGCCCTTTTACATACCTTACACTTTATTAGATTGTTTTTCATACTTCCCAACATGATATTTAATATCAATTTACTTATTCTAATTTGGTGCAAAAAACTTTCACACTATTTTAAAAACAAATCCCCTTTTACCATCTTATTTGCCATTTTTTTGGATTTTTATACTTAGTCATTTTTTGTTATTACATATTTCCCAACTTGAACTAGTGTGTAGTGCATTTCTTTGATTGATTATATTTTTCCAAGTCTTTTTCATCTATTTCATTTTAACCATGCATGTGTACTCCATAATGTTAGAAAAGAAACCAAACCACATATATTTCCTATAGCATATACAACAAAGCTAAATACATATGCTAGAAAGAAATATATCCAAATGCGTCCACAACACAACCATCATAAAGACAACATACAAAACCAACACAAATAAACCAAAATTATACATCATATATATATACCATGAGTTTGATACAACATATACAACCATATACAAATCCTTAGCACTAGGGTTGGGCTCCATCCTGTCTATCTCATGGCCTAGCCACATTACCTGCTAAGGCCTTAGTTTGAATCATCTAAACTATATGCTATAATGAGTTAGTATGAGATATCAATCCCTCTACCTATCCCTATAGGCATGCTATCTACACTTGTGCCAACACCAACTCAGCCCAGGTTACTGTATGTGCCTATGTCAACTAAGTCTACATCATTATATATGTCTACATCATCTATGTCACTATGTCCAAATGAATAGCTCTCTCTTATACCAAGAATTTTTGAGCTTGTCTCATGCCTACACCCATCTCTATTAATGGTTTCATCCTTTCTCTCTCTACACCTGTATCTACCTCACTACTTTGATGGTTAATCTAAACTAGCTTACCTGAGCTGGGGTAGATGGTACACATAAATCCTCTAGTGCAATGGGGTTGTATGGATATAGAGTCTCATTTAGGATGTCATGGAGTGATCCCCTCACTAGGGACCCCCATCTCTCCTCCTCATCATTAGGTACACTTACAAAATCATACCATATGGATATTAGATTACTTATATATATATATATATATACTACCAAATAAAAACCTAAGAAATAATTCAACCATATTCATACCTATCTATTTCTCAGCTCTTATGATATCATCATTGGCATGATCACCTAGCATAGTCTCTTCATCTACATAGTTTCCTAGTACTTCCTCGGTAGGTCACCTCCTTAGCTCAAACCTAACTATCATAACACATGTCCATCTCAACCTTCATTTGAGTGGTCTCCCTATCATCTCCTCTGGCTCATCTATGGGGTCATTCAAGATGTTTATAGTCTCCACTCTCTCTTGTCTTCATCATTATTATGTCCTTACTGGCCATTGCTCATCTCATTATGGGGTTAATAGTGGTACATCTAGTATCTTTGGCTCTTTTGCCTCCTCCTCTACCACTCATTATGCCTAACCAATCCATGGTTTCTCTTGATCTAGACTTAATTTCAACCTCACTATTAGTGGTCTAAGTCCTTTCTTCCCTCATGGATCCCTCACATGCCAAGCCCACTAGTCATGCATTAGTATGAGTGTCATCAAATAAGGTAGGCCCATCTGTCTTGGCACCCATACCATAGAATGTGGCTCTTTCCACCATGTATAGTGTTTGATCACCTCTCTCTTCTCTAGTACTAGTGAAACTATGTGACAAATTACCCACATAGCTGTTATGTGCCCATATGGCTACCACAAGATGTCTGCACATCTCACTGAATATAACACTAGCATTGAGGGCATGGCCTATGCTACCTAGTCCTCCCTCCATATCTACACTTGAGGTAACCTATCATTGACTATATGGGGCAAACCAACTATTTGATACATGAGAAATATCTCATATAACCACACTATTAATAATATGATTGATACCATAATATTCTACCCTATAACCAACATCTTTAATATATCATATATGAGCTAGACCCAGATGACAGAACCTAGATCATATAATACTCCCTCCTCCAGCATCATTGATATGATCTACACTTATAATATTTATAAATAATGTAGAATATAATATATATCAACACATCACAAAATATATAGGTGGACAAAGATGTTTAAATATTAAATATATGCATAAACAGAATACTTTTAAGGTAGGGTTAAAACCATATAATACTCCTTTAGGAAGGAATAACTCCACAATGTCTCTTCGAGGGGATAACCTCCAATATCCTCTTACAATATAAGACACAATGATTAATTGATTCCTTAAAATGATAATCATCTCCTTTAGATAGACCTCTATCTAACTAACAATGGATGTGTAACCTCTTAATCCCAATGTAGGTCGACCATTACCCAATACACTAATTCAACAAGTTACTCCATTATCCTAATATATTGGACCTATATAGCTAACTAAGGTGGATGTGTGCCACATGTCATCATCTTCATCAACCCATATACATTAATATATCATGTCCCTAGATACATAACATTACTTCCCTCCTTGACATGTTTCATCCCCGAAACATAGGAAGAAACTAAATAATAAGTGTGCTTCAAATCATTGCACACTTATCTCCAATATTGATCATCTAACCATCCATATGTGATCCTAGTAGGTGATAGCTCTCCAAACTTGTTTCCAAATTCCATTGTGCTTCTCTAATTCCATTCATGATCATAATTCTACTGCTTTGGTGTCCATGCATAATTATTCCTCTTATGATTCCATGTGCCATATTTTGTTACACTATAATTCCATCCATGACCATAGTAGGTATTCTTTGGCTTCCATGCATAGCCATATTTATTAGAACTCTGATTTCTTATATAGCTAACGTGCTTTTTATTATGACACTCCTCACATGGCTCTATGATTGTTTCCTCTTATGATGATGTGGGTGTATATATACCTCAACTTTTTCTGATACTTTGACCTTATCAACCTTTTCTTCTACCTATTCCACCTTTTACTTTGGTGGTTCCTTTGTCTCTTGAGTAGATTAAGTGTTTTGATTTAATTATATTATTTATTTATCTATGTCTTCATATGAATCTTTGACGTGATCTTTATCACTTATTTCAATCTCATCCTCATGATCTACCTTGAATGTTATTAGTGACCTTATTTTTCCTATACTAAACTTCATGAACATCTTCTGAACATTAATATTGATTGTTCCCAAAGTCTCTAATCATGGATATCCAAGAACCATATCCACATCATCCATATCCAAAGCACAAAAATCTGAATGCAAAACATATTTTTCCATAATAAGTTTCAAATCTTCAAACATTCGAATATTCTTACCATCTACTTGAACCTGCTTGATATTATTTACTTGAACATGTAGATGCTTGGCCACATTCATGTTGATGAGGTTATATTTACTGGTAGGGTTTATGGACACAACAACCTTCTTCTTTTGAATACATCCATGAAATTGAAAAATTGACTTGGATTTTTTTTTAACCAAATTATTTGAACCCTTATCATCCAATTCTTCTTCTTCTTCTTCTTCTTCACTTACATGTTCTTTCTCATTGTCATTATTTTCTTCCACTAATTTTTCTTTTCAGCATCTTCATTCTTTTCTTCATTACCATCATTATTTTCTTCCTCTTATTCATCCTTTTTTTATTTTATATCCCATTTATCTAGGAAGGCTTATTCCATGTCTTCTTATGAATAAAAAATTTATACAAATCTCAACTAATTAAACCAATGTTGTGCAGGCCCAGATAAATAAAGATACAATTGTGTTTTCCAAAAAAATGTTTGAGTATTATTCTCCTTAAAAAGGATCCACCATTCTCTAGCATCAATATCATCCTCCCCTAAAAATACTTGTAACTTCATGATCCACAAAAAAACTAGGGTTCATGAAACCCTAAAATGTCAATAACTCATTCAAAATTGATTAAAACAATCTCAAATTTTGAATGTAGCTTTATCTTATAATAATGGAACTCTAGTAAAACTTTTGTAAAAAACTTCCATAAATTTTGGTCTATAGAGTGAATATATTAAAATCCCTAAAATTGTAATAACTCACTCCTAACATATCAAAAAATCCAAAATTTCATCCATATCTTTCTTGTATTATGATACAAAATTAATAATAATTTAACCAAAAAATTCATTATAGTTCAAAAGATATGATGAAATGAGTACAAAACCTAAAATATGAATAACTCCTTCAAAACTAATAAAAAGGGATTGATTTTTTTATTGAGACTTCCTTGAAATATTCTTCATATCCAGTAAAATAATTGTGCAAAAATTTGTAAGGGATTGAAATATATTGATGATTCTAAAAAACTAGGGTTTTATTCCCCACAAATTGCCCAAATCAAAGCTCTAATACCAATTGTTATGATTCACACTTATAATAATTGGAAAATATGCATAATATAATGTAGATAAATACAAAATAATAGATATTGGTGAACCAAGATTTCTAAATATTCAATATATGTAGAAACAAAATACCCTTAAAGTAGGGTAACACCATACAATAATCCTTTAGGAAGGAATAATTCCATAATGTCTCTTCGAGGGGACAACCTTTAATATCCTATTATAATAGTACACTCAATGCTTACTCAATTCTTTAAAATGATAATTATCTCTTTTATATAGACCTCTATCTAACTAACAATGGATGGGTAACCTCTTAATCCCAATGTAGGTCGACCATTACCCAATACACTAATTCCATAAGTCACTTCAGTATCCTAATAAATTAGACCCATATAACTAATTAAGGGGGATGTGTGCCAAATGTTAGAATATCCATCAACCCATATACATTAGTATATCATGTCCCTAGATACATAACGTTCATCTTTCTCAAGGCTACCATGAATAGTGGTACCTTACCATTTGACTTGTGATAGAGCACTCACTATGTCATAAGGCCTATCACCACCTTTCAAAGGTCTAGAATCTATGATATATACACATCATCCATATTAACTCTCCATCCTCTCAATATCATCTCTAAGCCTATAGCCTACATGGCTAAGGCTCTCCTCTCATCTAAGCTATCTAGTATCCCTATGGTCACTGATGCTCTTGCTATGGAAAACCTAAGAATGGCATGGACATCCTCTAGTGTGATACCCACCTATATCACATCCCCATCCACCTCCCATTTGAAGGTGTTATTCAATCATTGCCAACATTCTAGGAACATGACTAATAGGTCAGCACTAAGGGGGATCCTACACATATTAGGTATACCTCCTAGACACACAACTACCAGTCTAGCTTGATCTATATCTAAAAATCTATGTAACAAGTTTGGAAACCAAGACATGTCTACCAACCTCTAAAATCTTGATCATCTCTATAACCAAAAAACAACAAAGGATGTATTAGTTCCTCCATGTCATGTATAATCACAATACATTCTTTACACATCATTTTTACAATTTTAATTTAAAACAAGCCTAATTGCTTTTACCTCATTCATTTTATCCTATTTCTAGCTTACTTGGTCCCTCTTTCCCTCTTTTGGTCATTTCAAGCCATTATAGCCATGTTTTAGATTTTTTCATGCTTTTCCATGCTTATTTTGGTTCCTTGGTCAACCTAGTTTGACCAAAAAAATTCTCTTTTTTCATAGTTGACTTCAAATTCCAAGTCAACCCTCTTATCTTCCCCTATTTGGTACTAAGTTTTCATTTTGGCCCTTATAAACTAGTTACTCACTCCATTCTAGCTTTTAAGCTTGTAGATCACACTATGTCAACCCATACCTATTGGGTTGACCATATGGATTCTGCGTTGTTTCATCCTACTAGGTCAACCTAGTTGACCTAGTGCATTATGTGTGTTGACCTAATACATTTTTCACAAAATGTGCATTTCAATCACTTTATTCCTAAACCCTTAAAACCCATTTCCCATCTTCTTATTTACTACCCTTAGAATCTAATTTTGATCAATTTTGACATATATAAATATTTAAAATCATTTTTTTCAAAAAAAATACTTAATTTAATATAAAATTTCAAAAACTAGTTTGAGATCCATAGTTGCTTACCTGTAGTGCACCTGTTACTACCTCTAGGTGTCCTCCTCATCTAGCATGTTGTCCCCTCACCATCCTAGCCTTGTTTGGTCTCAGATCTCTCTTTCCTCTCTTTCACAATTCAAAATGCAAAATGAACTCTCTTTTTCCCTATTTAACAACACTTTTTAGCAACTTAATTTTTTCATTTATTTTTAGATAAATTAATTATTTTACCTCTATCTTTGTTTCTGCTTATCCATTTTTCAAACCATAAAATGTGTTATAATCATGATGAAGATTATTTTCCACCATCATATGTCTATCTTCCAAAAATTTCAATTTTTGGTTTTTTTTTGCACTCACTTCTACAGGTTCACCTAGTGTACTTTACATTAGACACCTTTATTTCTTGTAGTTTACTTCTTTACCTATGACACTAAGGTAAGTTAAAGGTATGTGTTTTTCAATATAGTTCTTTCAGTTATCTTATTTTCTAATTATTGCACCATACTTAGCATCAACATTGTGTGTTATTATGTTTTCTTCCAAATCACCATCTCGTGTTCCACTTACATGACATGTGATGAGCTTTGGCTGGGACATATGTATACATAATATTTTCAAACTTTTATTGATTACTGACACTTTTTATCTTATGGGAACCTGTCGATTCTTGATCTCTCTGAGTACATGTCGTAAGGGGTGCATCGAGAAATGGGTGGATAGACCATTGGTGCTTCATAAGATTATTGTTCCTTTTGCCACTTGCCATCCACACACTAGCCTCCTAAAACCATTGAACCCCAAGCTTATCCTTCTTAGTTTTACCTATTCCTATCATTTTCTATGTTTTACCTTTATTTTTTACCTTAGCACCATTTTGACATATCAGTTATGCTAGGTCAACTAGGTTGACCTAGCATAATTTAGGGACTTTTTCTCTCTTTTGGTTTGTTAGCCTCTCGACTGACCTAGCATAGACCTAGTCAGTTAGACCCAAAAATGTGCTAGGTCAACTAGGTCAACCTAGCACAATTGACATTCCTAGATTATTTTATGGTAAGTTTATATAATATATACAAGGTCATTTACCACCATTTTATAATAATGAAGAATTAAACAAAGAAGTGTGAATGAAAATCTGCCTATTGACCATTTTATTTGGATAATAAAGATTTAGGGTTAAATACTTTATTTGGAGATCCAATATCATCTTTTGGATAATTATTTTGGATGCTTGGATAGGATGTTTAGCCTAGAGCTAATTTAGCTTAGTTATCCTTACATACCACGACAATCTATTGCAAAGTACCTTGGCCAAGGGGGAGATTAAGGCTCATCAAGTTCATCTTCAAAGGTAAGTATTCCTAACTTTATTCCTCCTTTGTAAGAGTGGATAGATAGTGCATTTATATTATTCTCTTTCATGTATTAGGATTTCATATACATTGATGTGAGTATATGTCTCTGATACATGTTTAGTTTAGTTGTTTACTTGTTTTTTTTCTAACCCTCACTTTGTGCCACAAGCTTTGGTGTGCACTAGATTAGATTTACTTTTTTTATTATTAAATTAGTGAAATATTAAATCATAGGACTCTTTTAGGTTTGTTGTGTGATTGTGTTAGACTATAGGATTTATAACCCTATATCTCACATGGTGTGTTGTGACAAGTGATCCCCTAATTGGGTCTAGTAGATCCTCACATTGGTCATGCTCCCACTTAATAATTGTATGCTCCCTAATCTAAAGTGTAAGTGTGATTTATCCCATCTGATCCAAGATTGATTTATGGACATGATGCATTTATTATTTCATACAACATCCATATGTGTTCCACTTGACTCTTGAAGGATATCCATGCATATTTATTTTTCATATTGTTGCAATGCCATGATCTAGGGCTTGAGTTCATCATGCACATGGATGTTAATAGAATTTGTAACAACCCAATGGTGGTGCATGGTTGGAACCTTTTGTAACTTGACATATATGAAATAATTTGGAATGGAAGGGCCATAAATTAGATTATCATCCCTAAAAAAGTTGACTTCACTCCAAGGGTGAGTGAAATTCAACTTTGGCTTCTTGTCTCCTGCTTAAACCAGAGATAACTCAACTTTCCTTTTGGGTTGGGTTGTAATAGGAACTAAGTCCAAAGATAATTCCTTCCCCTTTTCTTCCTCTATTTCCTCCTTAGTTTGGGATTGAGGTTCTTCCATTTTTACTTCTTCTTCATCTAATTGGTTGGCACTAGCTAATGCCTTTAGGGCATCTTTTACTATCTCCTCAAGGTCTAATGAAATTATGTCAATTTCTTCAAATTGTGACTCTAGTTCTTTAGGTAGTGTTGAAGATGATGCTACTTCACTAGGTATCCTCTCCTTAGGTCTCTTTTCATCTATCCCTTATGCAACTTGTGCCTTGAACTATTGTGTCTCTACTTGTGGCTACATGGGAGAAGGTCTAGAAGATGGTCCCAATAACAAATGATACTAATTAGGCCCAATCTACCATAAATCCTCATTTAGATTTTTCTCTCTTGGTAGTCTAGCTTCAAGCTTGATTTTATGATTCTTTAATCATGCCAAGACTTATGTGAATGAGGAAGCTTGAATGTACATTAAATCATAGACACTAGGGTGATGTTCATAAGTCATGTTGATCGACTTGGCCTTCAAATGTTTTACAACCCTTTCATATGGGTCCCATTGTCTCATTTCATCAATCTATAGATTGAAGGAGGACCTATGCTTAAAGATAGTCTCTACATAGTCCCAATTTTGGAAAAAAATCCTACTAATAGTTAAAGGAAAGGAATGGAAAAATCCTTTCCTTTTGATTTTACACATGATGCCTATGCCATGGAATAATTGTTATGCTACCTCTTACTCTACCAAATTTGTGGGTACATGGACTAGTAACCTAAGGGGTTGGCTCATAGTTCCTTCTACCCATATTATAGTGTAATCTATATATATCCAAATGTCCCTAATGAGCTCAACATACTTATAGATCAAAGGGTTGACCCTCATCATAGGGATCCCTATAATGGATTTAACTAAGGATGGGTATACACAGTCACATATGAACTAAATATGGTCCCTGTACTTGATTATATGCAATTTGGGATAATACTAGGAGACTATTTGTCTCTTATTAGGTGACCATTCTTTTATGCTAGAGATTTTGGTAGTGGCTAACAAGGCATCTAAAAGATAAGACATCATTTAGAAATGGTTCCTAGTTTTCTTATTTATTTTAGAGAATTGTTGTTTCAAGAAAATATTGACCATCTCTCCAAGAGGGGGAAATAAGACCTTTCTCAACCATGAAATACATAAAAGGGACCCAGATTTTGTTGACATAGGTGGTGGAGGGGCTTCCAAAAAATTTATTTTGTGATGTCATAATAATCCTAATACTAGCCCTAAATTGGATGATTGGGATCCTTCCACTAAGGTCATAGACTACTTGGATTCTTGAATATAACCATTGGGTAGGTATGGTTTTTAGGTAATTCTTATTGGACCATTCTCTGATTATGGGTAAATCAACTTGAGGCTTAGATAGTTTGTAGTAATTCTTGAAGGTAATAGGGGAGATATAAATAATTATTCTAAAACTATGATCATGTATCATCATGTCTTGATCAATTTTACAATCCTTAAAAATAGGAGCAATAACATTGATGTAATGTAGTAACTCTGGCTTTGTTATCGCATAGTGAAGACTTGTCATTTGAATGGCAATCAGGTCATAATATATTTGGCTAACTGATGCAATATTTTCATCCTCTCTTGTAATGTCTAACATCTCCTCAATGGTCCAAAAAAGCTTGGACCAATTATTATCTTGTGTTTAAGGCTACAACATCAAATTTGATATCTTTGAAGACTCTCCCTTCTGAATCCATGGTTAGATAGAGTTTTATGTTTTCTCTATGTTGTTTTTGGGCTGCCATCACAATGAGTTTATTCAAATTATGCACTATTAGTCTATAATTTACCTCTATATCAGTTTTCACTTGTTCAAATGGTAATTTGATTCTCTCAGGCTTGACTTTGGTCACTCTGAGATTTAATTAGGGATTTTGGAGATACTCAGGCTTTTCTATAAGTCTTTTCTAATATTTAATGGTGATAGCTTTTTCACTTGAGTGAGTTTATGCCTTATATTTAATTTAGACCTTGGCATTTATACCTTTGCTTTTTTGAGCCTACAAAATCTCTAGTTTTGTCACTTTTTACCCATGTGGCATCATCATGGCATCTACATGGCACTTTTCATGGTATATTATTCATTAATGTTTGAAAACATGACTATTTTTGTTTAAAATCTACCTTTTATTTCATAGCGTCATATTTTCTTACACATATCAATGTAGCTCATTGATCTTGATCCTAGGATTTGAATGCTATTGTCTACCTTCACTATGTTTTCTATAGTTATGACAAATTTCATTATCATGGGTCTCTTGAGCTTTGTCAAAAAATCTATCCTCTCTTACTCTATTTGATTAAATTCATCTGGTTAGATGTGATCTATTGATTATGATTTGTGGGATGGACCACCATTGGCTACTTGTTGTTCTTCAGTTATAACTATGACACTTGTCACCTTCTCACCATCTTGAAGCTTTTATTGAAACCTTGATTCAGCCTCACTCTATTAGATTTTCTTGTCTTCGTGAATGTGAGCCCTAGATCTTGCAAAAATGCATAATGTTTAAGTTAGTATCAAGACATATAAAGAACTTAGCCTAAATACAATAGACTATGATTTTATTTCATGTTAATAGAGACAAAATAAACCTTAGGCTAAAATATTTAAGCTAGGTTTAGATCATAGTAAAAAGGAGACCCTAAATAATAAAATGGACTTAATGTAAGGTTTTTAACCTAAGATTTTATCGTATTAATATACATGATAAAAATTTAGGGTAAAATCTCTAGGCTAAGTCTTATAACAATAAGACCTTGCATTAGTTATGTTGAGCCAATAAAATAGACCAAAAGATCATGGGATATATAAGGATCAATCATAAGATTTTATACTAAAGTTTGGTTAATGTTTAAAAACATGACTCAATCTTAGGATAACATTTAAGCTAAGTCTATGGTGTTTATAATTATCCCCATATAATTTTACTTAGTCTATGATAGGTCAAAGTTTGATGAAAGATCAATTTTGGTATTGAGGTACAAAACCCTAAGCATGTTTATTTTATAAATGAGATTCCATTGATCTTATAACATGAAGATAAACATGTTCACTCATCAAAGTGAGATTGGTTCCTAAGCTTGAATTTTATGGTTTTACAGATGTCAATGACGTCTTGGATGTCAATTGATGGTCATGAGGATGTCAAATTTAAGCCTGCATAATTAAACATAAGGGCTAAAATTTGATGGTCTCATAGATGTTAATGATGGCCTTATGGATGTCAAATGATGGTCATGATAACATCAAATTTAATCTTGCTTAATTAACCATATGGGCTAAAATTTGACAATCTTGTGTACGTCAATTAATGGTCTTGATAATGTCAAATTCAAGCTTGCTCAATTAACCATATGGGCTAAAATTTGATGATCTCATAGACATCAATGATAGCCTCACATACATCAATTAATGGTCTTGGAAATGTTAAATTTAATCTCACATAGTAGGTCCCATAGAAACTTTGAATCGATATGCATCGTTTGATTGATCTTACCTGAGTAAACATGGGTCATCAATTATGATCCAAGTATTTGGACATCATTGACTCCTACATTCATAAAGGGGTTAAGTGAACTCAGGACCATTAGAATTTAGACCAAAGTATAACATAATTCTTTAACATAGGTCCTTAAAACATAATAAAATGAAGACCCTTCAATTAATTAAAATCATAACATAAGTTTTATCCTAAGGTTTTATTGTATGGATAAATACAATAAGAAATTTAGGGTAAAACTTAGGCTAAGTCTACATTATAATAAAAAGGGACCCATTTAAATCCATGATGATCTTATTCCATTGGATATTTAGCATCCATGTGAATGAAAATCATTGATCTAAATCCATGGAACTGAGTAGGATTGGTCTATGGGTTAAAGTCTTAAGCAATTAGACTCATCTCACTCTATTTGATCAATTTCACCTGATTAAATGTGGGTCATTGATCTTGAAAACAAAAACATGGTTTAAGTGAGGGCTCAGAGACATAAGAATTAGGATAAATTATTAATACTAAGGTATTATTTGTGTTAATAAACATGAATGGGGCTTTAAGACTAAGACATTAATGCAAGTTAATAACATATGAAAAGGACCCTGCATATAAAAGGTTAGACCATATTAAAATAAAAGGGGACAAAGGGTTCAGGATATAAAAGAGACCTAGTATATACTTTTTAGACTAAGGTTTAGTCATGTTGAAAAATATGACTAAGCCTTAGTATACAAATTTAACTAAGTCCATAGTATATTAAAAAGTTCTTGCATAATTTTATTCTCTCTAAATATGAATTCAAATGAGGGGTCAAAGTTAAGGTTTCTAAATGAGGGTTTCAGGAAGCTTGAACATGGATTCAAAGGATAGTAAAAGGTCAAATTAAGATAAAATCATTAAAATTATGAAACCTAAACATTTTCTACCTCCAATGGACATCTGTTAGACCTATAAATTGAAACAAGAAGATCCAAAGTTAGAAAACTTTAGACAAGGTTAAACTAGAGCCATGAATAAGCAAACCAACTAGAAAATGGGGTGGATGATCTTCAAATATGAATAATATGAAAACATGGTAATGATATTTTGATCAAATGGATTTTAAGTTTTAAAGTATAAATTTGCATAATTTGACACAAGGGTCCCCAATTTTTAAAACTGGGGGTATGTTGACCTCAACAAATGGTGACTTCTATGGGAGACAAAAATATGTTAGAATTTAGAGACTCTAGTTTAGACAAATAACTAGATTACTTATTCCACTTGATTAGTATCTTTATCAAGATCAATTTATGGTTAGAACAAGCCTTACACCTATAGAATTAGGATCAAACATTCAAACATAGCAATGTTGTGTGTGTGCTTTGATTCCACTTATTATTTACCATGGGATTTAGGGAGAAAATTCCAAGTTTCATATCTTTAACCATTAACATTGACTTGTAACACATTTAGATATCCATTAAGAATCATTTTTTGGTTTAGGAAGGATTGGGCATTACTTTTTTGCCAGCCAAACATTCATATCCCAGACATAGATACCTTTGGCTCCACTCAATGCCTTGCTCCACTACCAGCTAGATGTCTATAACCCTACTAAACATTACCAAAATCACCTTTTCTTGGAAAGCTTTTGATTTTTTAATAATCTCTTATTTTTTAGACCATTTTGGCTTTCTAGCAAAGGTTAGGAACCAAGTTTAGTTAGGTTTAAAGATTTGGTCAAATGTTTTATCTTTAGATAATGACCTATGATTGTAATCTTCATCCCAAGAAAGGATGTTTGTTAAATGAAAACATGATTGTGTTCCAATAATATAAGATTTCATCCCATATGTGAAATCTTCCTTAAAACTAAGTTTAGATTAAAAAAATGCTTAAAATCTTATGAAACAGTTAACTTATCTATTGGTCCTTACTAGTTTCTCTGAACTATATCATTAAGCTCATATTTCAGATCCATGATCAACATTTACTTAAGATTCATACTTGCATTCTTGAAATGTGGAATTCCTAAGCAATTAGAATGAACTTTGAGCTAAGGGATATCTAAAAGGACTTATTAAAAGCAAGGAATGAAGCAAATCAAAGGAATCATGAGGCAAAATATACAAACACATGTACAAACAAGGGACAAGAAGGAAAGAAACTAATCTAGCCTACCTAATCTAGCTTTAACTATTCTTACAGTTTAATCCATGAAGACCCCAAGGGGGGCATCATAAAAGTAGTGCTTAAGGTACTACCCATTAGTGGGTAGTGTGAATTCTAATTCTTGTAGGTCTTTCAGCTTGAAGGTGTTGTTTCCAAGTGTTTCAGTAATATGATAGGGACCTATCCACAAAAGAGTGAATTTCCCATGTTTATCCTTAGGCTCAGATGCCTTATCCTAAAGAACAACTAAGTCTCTTTACCTAAACACATTTATCTTTAATTTATTATCAAACCACATTTTTACCATTGCTTGGTTCCTACTAAATTTAGTGTAATCCTCTTCTCTGGCATCTTCTATTTGAATAATGTCTAGTAGTCTTTAATTTGCTAATTCCTTATCATCCTCCATATACTCTTCCATGAATCGATATGTTGGTAGCTTGAGTGTAATGGGGATTATAGGTTCTTGGCCATTTATCATTAAGAAGAGTGATACTGTCAGATCCTTCTCGACCCTTGTTCTATCTACCCATAGGGTATATTTTAGTAGCTTATGCCAAGTTATAGGCTTGTCTGCTACAAATTTATTTATTGATTTCATCAAGTTCTTATTGGTTGATTTGGATATGCCATTACCTTAAGGATAATGGTTGGATGATAACTTTAGAGTGATGTTATTATCATATGACCATTCAATAATTTAAATGGATATAAAAAATGATCCATTATCACATACTAGAGAGACTAATGTTCCAAACCTGGTATATATGTTTTCTTCTAGAAAGGTGATCACTTCTTCGATCTTCCATTACTTAGTGGCCACTTCCTCAATCCATCTAGTGTAGTAGTTAGTATCAATTAGAATGTATTTGTGATATTTTGATGAATTGGGTTTGATTACCCCCACAAAATCAAATCCCCATTGAGCAAAAGGTTTATCTACCATAATTGGCTGCAGTGGCATTTCTAACTTTAGGCTCTTTTATGTTGAAGACTTGACATGATTGACATTGCCTTACATGTTTATGGGAATCCTTGAATATTATGGGCCAATAATAACCATCTCTAAGGATTTTTTGAGTTCTTGTCCTTCCAGATGGATGTCCACTTCCCAACTTCTCATGAAAAATACTCATGAATTTAACTGCTTCTTATTTGGATACACACCTCAAGTAAATTCCTTTGAAGTTTTTTGAGTAGAACACTCCATCTTTAATTATGTAGTGGGATGACTTGAGTCTTATCACTCTTATTTTCTCCCTAGTTAACCTTGTAGGATAAGTTACATTGATTAGTAGATGGACAATTGGATCATATCATCATTGGATTGAAAACTTTCTTATTCAGCCTGCATGACATTTAGCTTGGGGTTTGTATTGGTAATCATTTGAATCAAACCTTGACACCTTACCAATTTTTTAATCTTTAGTTAAATGTCATATTCTTGTAGCATAGACATCCACTTACCTCTCCTTTTTATTAGCTCATTCTGACTTAACATGAGCTTAGTGGTAGGATCTAGTAAGATAGCATGCACTTTATTCTTAAGAATGTATTGCCTAAATTTCTTCACTACCTTTACTGATGAACATGATTATTTGTCAATTAAAGAATAATTTAACTCAACATTTTTAAATTTTGTGCTCATGAAAGCAATAATATGATCACATCCATCAATTTTTTGAGTTAAGACTGAAGCAATAGTATGATCAAAAGCAAACGAGTAAAGGTAAAATCTTTGGAGAATTTTGGGATTATTAGGACCAAAGATTATCCAATTACCTCCTTGATGTCCCTAAAGGCCTTATTTGATTCCTCATTCCATGAGATTTTGGCATCCTTTTTCATCATTTCATTCAATGGTTTGACAATTTCTACAAAGCCAAATATAAACTTTCTTACAAAGTTAATTTTGCGAAAGAATGATTTCAATTATTTTCTACTATTAGGAGGCTCTATCTTTGATATAAATTATACTCTTTCAGGATCTATAGATATTTCCTCCTTAGTAATGACATGGCCAAACAACTTTCCCTTAGTAACATAAAAAATACTTTTCTTTACGTTGAGAGAAATCACATACCTCCTACACCTTTCAAATACCTGCTATAATTGCATAATGTGGTCCTCCCTATTTTTAGAAAAAAAATTTAGATCATCCATGTATATAATAATACATTTACCTACCAAACCTTGGAAAGCATGATCTATGGCCCTTTGGAATGTTGCCCCTATGTTGATTATCCTAAATGGCATCCTTTTGTAAGTAAATATGCCTCACTTGATATTAAAAGCAATCTTCATCCTATTTTCTTGATTTACCAGTGCTTGGTTATAACCTAAAAATCCATCAAGAAAGGACATCATAGCAAAACTAGAAATGCTTTGTATAACTTTGTCTAGAGAAGGCAAAAGATAGTTGTCTTTTTTAGATGATTTATTTAGATTTCTAAAATCAATGCATAGTCTTATTTCATAATTTGTTTTCCTAACTAGAATCAAATTGGTGACCTAGGTAGAGTGTCTATTGGGAAATATAATATTGGGTTCTAAATTTTTTTTGACTTTTTGAAAATCATAGGTTCTAAAATAGGGTTGACAAGCCTCTACTTTTATCTATAAGGTTTGTATCTTTCCTTCAAGGGTATGGTAAGGGTGATGACTCTTGTATAAAAAATCTTCAAGTCATCATAGGACCAAGCTATTATGTCCTTATATTTTGTGAGAAAGTCTTTGGGCCTTTTATTTTTGGTGTTTGTACATGATGTCCCAATGTTAACTAGCTAAGGTTGATCTTGAGGTCCAAGATCATCTGCCTTGAAATCCTTCCCACTCACCTTAGGAATCCTAGTGTTCTTAGCTAGTTTATCCTAATCAAGTAACCTCTCCAAGGCAATCATGCCTTTAGAAATTTATTGTCATTTAGCTTAACAACCTTGTTATCATATCTACCATCCTCTTCAAGAGTATTCTCATTAGCCTCATCTATGACATGGCCTTAAATACTCCTGAGTTGGTCATGAAATCTAGGATTTGTTGGTCATCATTAAAACCTTATAGATGGTTTACATTATTTGGAAGTGAAGGGCATGGAACTAGCTCAATGTTAAAGTTTTGAGAGTCATGGTTTGGCATAAGATTGGTTTCAACTGAGGTAAGCTCATCAACAGCCTTGTTCAACTCCCTAAGAATGGAAATAATGCTGAAATCATCAAAATATTCTAGAAAATCCTAGACTCTAAACTTATATCTCTTGAGATATGATAATTTACACTCATATTTACTTCTGACTTAATTTACTATAAGTTTTGAGTTACTATGAACCAAGATCTCTCTAACCCTATGCTTAATGATAAATTACAATCCTAGGATCAAAGCTTCATACTCTACAAGATTATTTGTGTAAGGAAACTAGAGTCTATAAGAAACTTTTAGTTCCTTCCCAACAAGATTGGTTAGAAAAATTCCCACTTTGGATCCAAACTTACACCTAACACCATCAAAATGTACTTTTTAAATTCTAGGTAAAGTATGAGAAGTCTTAGAACTACGTACCTTAGAAGTCTCAAGAGTATACACTCCTAATTTGGAATCCATCATGTTGATCTCATCAGACTCTAACATGTTAACCCTTTCATTCATAGCATTATATTATGCGGTCATGTGCTTCATTAGAAGTTCTCTTTCCACTTTGATTTGATTTTAGACTCCTTTCCATGGCAGCCACAAATGTGAACAGTCAATGGACATGTATCCATTCAGGGCCTTTGTCCACTCTCTACTTAATAATATTTCATAACATCAGGTATGTCAACACCTTGATGTTAATAAATTTTTGGACCCTTATCTCAGAGGTAATTTGCATATGAACATTTGATATTTCCCCAATTACCTTGACTCTAGATTTATCCAACTGAGTAACAACTCTATCAAATTTAATAGGGTTTAAGACAAGTTATTTGCAAATACCTATTGGCATAATGTTTATGGATGTACCAAAATCTAATAAAAAGTTATGTAAATTCGTACCAAACATTTTGATAGTAAGCATGAAAGGTGGGGATTCTATCTTAGCTTTATACATAGCAAAATTGGCATTGTCAATTTTGGGTGGCCTACCAATGTTTTTAGATAAGGACTCTAACAAAAGGTCTCCTTTCTCAATGATATACATCAACTCATGTAATGTAATTTTAGTCTTAATTTTCTTCATGTCTTCCACAATATTATACCCAATCTTATTGGAAGTATTAGATGCATTAGTATTATGTTTAGAAGTACTTCCCTATGGAGGCTCTAGGTTATTGTCTGAGGTAGTATCTAAAGGAGTTCCAAAGTTATTTTGAGGTGTTGAAGTATTCAAGAGGTACTTCTATTCTATATTCCTTAAAGGTTAGGTCTTCTTCAAGAACTACTAAAAAGTATGGACTTCTTTAGGAATATCATCTAGTTCATTGTCTTCTTGGAAAGGGAAGTCAAATGTCTCTACCATGAAGGCTTGGTCAATGGACTTACATCCCGAGTACCTACACCATTATATTGTTTAGGAACCACTTTGAATGTACCCAAATCTTCTTGAAAAGCCTCAAAAGCTTTAAATAATTCAATGCAATCTATCTCACCATGACTAGAAGTTCAATGCACTCTATAATAATTAGGTAAAATAATATCAATAATATGTATATCCATTGTTTTCTTATCAGAATAGGACTCATTATGTTATTGTAACTATCATTATGTAATATATTATTAGGCCTATCAAGCCTTTGGAAAGAAAATTTCCTACCCAGGCTCTCTCCTGTATTACCAACTTGCTTCCGTAGCTAAAGAAAATCAATGCTTATCTTTTGGACCATCTGTAAGATAGAGTCATTTTCATTTTTGGGTGCCTCCAAATGATGAACCTAATTTTTATTAGTACCAGTGGTTGGTACTAAGGCCTTTTTATCACTTGGCTTAAATCTAATTTTAGTTGTGTTCAAGAATCCCAAGTTTTATGTAGGATGAGCATGACTTAAGGGTAATTGGTTCCAAGTTGGGGTGTAGTTCAAGGCAGGTATGTTCTAATTATTATTTGGAAAGACATTCAAGGTAGGAAAATATGGGATAAGATTGGGAATAGAGTAATCCATATAACTTTGGGGCTACATCTAGTCATTTATAATCACAACCTTAGCATAAACTAAAGCTAGTGTGTTCATGGGTCCAGCAACTCTCTTGATAAATACAAAGGTCATAAGATCTAAGGTATAGTTATATATCTCCAAGGACAAAACATCATCTATATTATATGTATATATGGTTAGGCTATACATATTTTTGGACCTAGCATTAAATGCTCTTATAGGCTCATTTTCATCCCTCTTGATTGTAGTGAATTATTGGTATGAGACACAAGGACTAATAATTTTACAAAAATGGTCAATGAAGACATTGTTAAAGCAGTCCCAACTATTAATGTAATTTTTAGGAAGATTAAGAAACCATTCATAAGCAACATCCTTAAAGGTAAAAGGAAATAATCTACATGCTACATCCTTATGGACTACATTTAAAAATCTCAAAGAAGCTTTGAATGATTTAATATGTTCTTATGTAGTTACAATGCTACTAAAACTAAATACTATAAATATTTCTCATGATTGCAAGGAAGGTCATGTACCACACTTGACACATTGATAGAAGATCCACCCATTTAAGCCATACCTTGATTGTGGTTGAATAGATGATCACCTTAAATTGGGGAAGTTGGAAAAGAATTTGAAATCTTAGGCTTACATTTGTCCCACCTAACTCTTTTATGGACTTATAATTCAAGCAGAGGCTCCATGGTCTTTGAGCATGACCTTGTTCTAATTATTGGTAATTTCAGCTTGAGAATTTTGAATCTTATTTGAAATATGATGTGTCAGATTAATATTTACAAATAAAAAAATTAGACTTGCACATTAAGCAAATTTTGCAAAGATTCATATAAAAAAACAAAGGAATATAATATTTAATTAAATCATTTCAAAGATATATCCCAACACATAAATATGAATGATATTTACAACTATAAACTCAAATAAACTCAAAGTTGTAAATTATTTATGAATATTTGATAAAAATAGCTATTACTAACCTCAAACCTATTAAATCCACAATTATAAAGCTATCTTTACCATAATTCAACATAAGTCTTCAAAGAATGACAATCTTTATCTAAATAAGCATAAAGACTAGTTTGAAACTATCAATATCACCAAACATTATACAATTATTCTAAAATAAACAAAAATATGCAAAGAATAGAGCGATCTTTGATTAAAATTCATAAAAACTAGAAAAGATATACAAATCTACAAAGAATTGGTGCTCCTTCTAGCGCTAGTGAATCATACTTTGTTGATGCCTAAATATGTATCATAAGGTACATAGAGTGTTTAAGAAATAGTTCTCATTTTAGATTTCAAAGAATTTAGAGCATGAGTTGTAGTTTTTGATAATCCTATTATCTATGGTAGAATATAGGTAGAACAAATGATTATTTCACAATATTTATATTAGTTGGTGGTTGGGAGCCACTGTGGCCTATAAATATTTGCAAATAAGAGGATGGTCTATGCTAATTAAGGTGAATTATGCTCAATTATAAGTCTAAATATGAACTAAAATGGACATATACAATGAAGCTTTAATCTAAAGTGAATTGGTTAAAAAAGAAGAAAGAGGAAGGGTAGCACATAGAGATAATATGTTGTTGATCTTCATTCTAGACATCATGACAAAGTCCAAATATTATCCAAGCATGTACTTAAAACCAATGTATGATATGAAATAGATTTAAGCTCAAATCTTACCACACGTCAGACAAACTTATAAGGAAGGTGAAAATAATTTGAATAAGAACCAAGATTACTTTAAAGATTTACCCCTATAAGTAGATAGCTGATGCACATCTTCAAAGGTAGAGAAAATATAATTTAGTAAACTAGATAACCTTCAATTATCCTAGCATAATCACAAGTTAATAATTATAGAATCAAAGGTACACACCAAGAGTCTACAATAATAATTCAAATCTAGAATTTAGAATAGACAAGTGAGAGAGAAGCCATATAACAATTCACACAAATAAAATGAGACAATATTTTTAGAATTTTTTGCTTGCATTAGCTGCTCAAAGTTTACACTATTTTTTATCTCAAAACTTCCCTTCTATTTAAAAATGGTAATACTCCCTTTTATAGAATGTTAAACTAGTATACTGATTAGTCATATCAAACTATAAGTGTACAAGTGTAAGGATAGATGTATTTTCTACATAGTTTCTAGAATACACTAGATTTTTCGAAATGAATTAGCCTATAGGCAATGTGCTTTTACAAATTTCACATGCCTTTACAAAGGAATATTTTATTTTCAAAATATTACAAAATTATACAAAAGAATATTCCTAACTAGCTTTGTAGACCCTATGTTGATGTTGCCTCTTCTTTCTACTGAAGGATCTTCAATCTGTAATGTTGCTCACTGATAAACTAAAGATCCACCACTAGCTTTAGAGAAATCTCCTTTCCATGATGCTCTAGGTATTTAAGGTTCTTTTAAATATTTTACATATCTTGTTTGATACCCCTGACATCTCCCATTTTCTCCTCAAATGATAGGATTAAGCCCATGACTTTCTTATTGCCATCTGTTGTCTGGTTTTTCCCTTGGTTTCTTACTTCTTACATGAACTAAAAGATCCTATGTTTAAACTCCTGACTAGTTATGAGACCTAGTGAGTTGAGGGTTGTGTGATCCTTTATCAAGCTATCTGAGAAATGAGGCATTCCATCTTCCAATTGTTTGAAGTCTTTGGCAAGGTCTTCCATACTTTTGGACCAACTATCTAGGGCCTTAATCTTGTCAACCAATATGGCCATGGCCATATTTAAATATGCCTTATGATAGTTCTAAAATTTGGGACTAGATTCTTGGACAAGGCCTTAATCAAGTCTTTAACTTGAAGACTTGTAACTTGATATTGGCCAACTTAGCCTATTTTTTTAGAGATTTTCTTCTCTATTTCTCTTTGTTCAATCCTGAATACCTTTAAAGAGTTGAATAGGTTAGCCACAGTGTCTTTGAACTTCTTGTATCTATCCTCATGAGTTGAAAAGACAACAGACTCTTTCAAATTCTTGTTTTCTTGCAATATGCCCTTGATCATTTTTTTTAATTGATCATTTTAAGATTGGGCCACTTCAAGGATCTTCTCCTCAAACATCTTGTCTTGTCAAGGATTTTGCCCTGCCACTGGAGTTATACCAACAAAAGGTTTAATCTTTTGAAAGGTGAACTATTCACCTTCAAATACTCTCTTCATGTTAGCTATCTCTAGGTTGAACTAAACTCCCACTGATGATTTTATCACTTGAAGAGTAGGGATCTCAACTTTTTATCCACTTGAAGTTTTAGGATCATCCATCTATGTTCCACTTGACTCTCCAAGGGTAGGCCTGCATCTTTCTTTTTCTTGTTGTTGCAATGCCACAATTTAGGGCTTAAGTTCATCATACACATGGATATTAATAGACGTTGTGTAATGTCCCCATTTTCCAAATAAGAAATTTTAGGAATACTAGTAGCCTATTTATTCTTATAGGTTATTTTGGGTGTTGTAAGGAATTTTTAGCATAATCATTATTCACCAAGTACTATTCATCAATACTATTGATGGATCACTATTCATGTGTCACTATTCATGGTGATGTGGTATAGTCTTGGGGTAGTATAGTGATGATGTGTTTTGGGGGAATATTTAATGTTAATTCACTATTCAATAATTACTATTCATAGGTGATATTAATGTGTACTATTCATTTTCATTATTCATAGTGATGTGGTAGGTGATGTAGCTGATGATACAACATATGAGGTGGTTGGTGGATGATGTGGAATGGCCCATGGGGGAGTTCACATATGATAAAGATGATGTGAGAGAAATTGGGATGAATTTTTATGTGGAAATAGTGTTTGTGCATGGGAATCCCTTTAAAAAGAGTCAAAAGTTGATTAAATCTTGTCTGAGAATCTTTGGGGTCATATGGAAGAAGATGATAAGACTACACTATTCTAGATTTGATCTCACATGTGTGAGTGAGGTGTCCTTTTATAATGATGTGGATAAGTAAAAATGAATCATGTGTGCACTAAGGAAGTGGGAGACATAATTCACTATTCTATATTGGCTCACGTGTGAGTGGGACGTAGTTTTGGAGGCACATGGATAGAGGGAGACCAAGATAAAGAAAAGGGGTGATCATGTGATTCTCTCTTGACCCTTGCATATGGGTTCACATGCCCAATAGTGTACCCACTTAAGGAGGTTGAATTTATTATCTTGTGTATGAAGCTTCCCTCTCTCTCTCTCTCTCGCTCCCTTCATTTTCTATATATGGAGAGCTCTCTCCCTTTGTAATGTATCTTGGAAATCATAACCCCTGTTTTCATAATATTGAACTTATGTTCAATTATTCCTCTCATATTAGAGAGTTATAACTAATTTTAGTGATGAAATGTCTACCCTAGTTGGTTTTGGCTATTCCATACAAGGATTGTACTTGGAGCCAACAAAAGATTACAAATTTTGGTGGTGAAAGACCCCCTAGATGGACTAGTTTTAGGATTCAGAGTTTACAGTGGTGTGTAGAGTTTTCCAATTTATAGATTATAGAGTGTAGTATGTTTTTTAGGTGTTTCTAGTGTGTGGTGTTACTTGGTGGAGTCTTCTCTTTAGTGTGTATGTGTATCAAGATATAGTTTGGTGTGAGAGTTCCAAACTTTGTATAAGGTTTACATGTTTGTAATTTAGAACTTTGTTATTTTCATATTTTGCAATAGAAGCATTTTCATCATTGTTTCCAATATAGATATATGTTGTATGTCATTCCCATGTATTGTTTATCACTATTATACATTGTATTTCTTCATATTTTCATTATGAGCATATGTGTATATCAGATTTGAGTCCTTTTAATGTATGTTTTTGATTTGGGATATTTGATCATGTGTTATCACATTTATGTTTTAATCATAAATCTAAAAATGTTATGTGTCATAGGTGATTTTAAGAAGTAATTTGTTATAATTTTATGTGTTTAGTAAATATTACCTAAATAGGATATTATAGTGGTATCAGAGTTGAAGTGTTCAGTGTTGGATTTGTTATAGCTTATGTGGTTTTAGTAAATATCCTTGTCCAGGATATTATAGTGGTATCAGAGTTGTGCATCCTACCATCCTATGTAGTCTTTTGTTGTGAATATCTTTATGAGTTTGTTTGTAGTTTTGAATCATGGCATTCATGAGTAAGGAAGAGATTACTAATCTTTTTGTTCAGTATAAATCTTTTTTAGATGTGGTGAAAAATGAAATATCCTTTTCTAGGTATTTGCCATTACATTATGCTATACCTTTGCAAACAAAATCCCCCAAGAAGTTAGTGGAAAATAAAAAGACTAAGAATAAAGAATAAATTTAAAAGCCACAAATATTTGAAAGGAAGCATAAATTGGATGAATCTACCATGAAAATAAAAGAGGATGGTATGGTAGTATCAAAAGAAAAATTTGAGAAAGAAATTTTCTTGCAAGAAGAAAAAATGGTCACTTGTTGAATGCACAAGTGAGGAGGTTTTCCCTCTCCAGTACCCTCTCATCAATCCACCAGTGAAGGATTCTCTAGAGAGTGTAGAGATCAAGGAAGAGGAACAAGAACATGAAGAATCCAACATTCAAGGTAAAGGTCCTTTAATAGTAGGAGATACTTTATTGGCTTCTAAGTTTGAAATTTCACAAAATGTTTATCTTATAGAAGTAATTGAAGAACAAATGATTTGTACTAAACATGATATTAAAATGAAATTATCAATGCTATGTGAGGATGATAGCCATGTTGATGAGAAAGAAATATAACTAAAAGTGATATAAATAGGAAGGAAACAACCCTTGGAGGATTTCACCAAGAAGATGGAAGGTATGAGTTTTTATTTTGATCAAAATCTTCCAATTCCAAAAATTTATAAAGTTAAGTGTTATGTTGACCTTATTAGAAGACATAAATAAGATATAATAAGTTTATTACAGCCATTTCATATAGTCCAAAAGGATTGGCATGATTATTTTCCTAAATTATAAGGTTGTGTGTGTATAAGAGTATCAGATCCTAGCAATAAGCCAATACACATGAAGGCATTGGATATGAATACTAATTTACTTGAACAAAGGTGTTTCTAAAAGTCATTGATTTTTAATAAGTATAGGAGACTTGAAGTGTTTGAAGGCTTCCACATAGTTGATGGAATTAACACACCATGCAAAAAGAGGATTCTGAGTCTTGACCAAGCCCTTAGAGATAGTAATATTTTTGATGACTTTGTTGTTGTTGGAATAATTAATTTTGATGTGGAATTTGGGTATGCAGTGGATCCATGATTTGGGTAACTAATCCAAAAATCAATTTGTGGAACTTAGATTTAGGACCAAAGGGAATAAGATAGTTCCTAAAGAACTAGCTAATCGAGCACAAAAATTGGTCTCAACTAGAAGGATGGAAAAGCTTTTCCAAATACGCCAAGTCTCATAGGTAGAAAATTGTAAGGTGAATCCTATGAATTCATTCATGGGTAGGAAATATATTGATAATAATTTTATTATGGTGTTTCATGACTTATCTCTAGGATTATCATTTGATGGGAGGATCAAGCACATCATAAATTAGGAATCAAGCTCTAAACATCTCATAACTACACCTTGCTATGGCCAAAAGAGTTACAAAGGGGAGATGAAGAAGGCCATTAGAGTTATGAATCCTAGGATCATTGAGCTCTTAGTCATGTCCTTCAGTCTAGAGAACACATTCATTACCTTCCAATCATGTAGACATTAGGTATTTGAACATCATTCGAGAAAATTTGTTTTGATTTTCTTGAATGGCAACTTGGTCTATAGTTTAACTTTGAGTGAGCATTTGGATGCAATCCTTTAAACTCTAGAGCAATAGGCTCTAATTGAAAAAAAATTTGAAAGGAAAATTGAGGGAGTAGAAGGATGTTACTTGAGTCATGTAACTCATGCTCAAGTTGTTCATAAATATTAGTGAAAGGTCCAAACAAGCTTTGGTTGGCATCCTACCACACTAACACATATTGGTAGATCCTTTGGCCATTACAAAATATTTATCAAAGGATATTCATGTCTAGTAACACCCCTAAATAATACAATAGATATGATACCTTTTACATGGGCACACATTGACAAAAAATATTTTGATAAGCTTAAGGAGGTAGCAATTTTGTGTCTTGTATTGAATATTTCATATTTCTCACCTCCCTTTATTATTATGCTTCACCAGTGGGACTTAGAGTGATTTCTAAGGGGAACTCCATATCAATTAAAGGATATAATTTGGAAGAAGTAATGTTTGTCATCAAGCATTCCTTGACTAAGTATCAATAATGCTTAATTCATGTTGGGGAGAATACATCTCATAGTGGTTTGAAGCTTTAAGTGAGTAAGCTCCATGATTATCAACACACTAATTAGAAATGGAATGAATTAGATGATGTTATTTATAAGATGCATATTCTACACTCATATTCAGTCCTTTATACCAATTATAAGGTATCTCTTATGAAGGGATATGTTACATACACACTTTCTACTAACCTCCTTGATAGGAAAGTGAGAGACAATAGATTTAGAGAAATAGATGACCCCATACTTAATAGAATCTTCCTTGTTTATGAATCCAAACTAAGGGAGAATATTTTGAGAGTATTTCATGATACACCACTATGGGGAAATACAAAAATATTTATAGCCTACATAAAGAGATTCTTATGGGAGGATCTTACAGAGAAGGATCTTATGCCATTCTGAATGGTGTAGTAGGAGCCAGGTACAGAGGTCTATAGTTTTATTTCAGATCCTAGTCACATTTAAAGGAGAGGATTTAAAACCATTACATTATTTGACTCCATCCAAAAATGTAGAGTTGTAAACATGCATTACATCATGAATCTTCTAAAGGCTTTCATTTATGATGATGATTTTTATGCACATCTCTTTAACAATTTTTGTCATGTGGACAAGATATTCTTAAAAGAGGTGGTTGGGTTGCACAAGGATGTTTTGGATGATAGGTAGAGAGTATCTTACAGCACTTTTTTTTAGGAAATTTCTCACTTGATAGGTTTAGGATCCAGGCTTTATGAACATTATAGTTTGATTTTTCACTTTGGCATGATGAGTCTAGAAGCTTCAGATTTGGAATTAATTGAGGGCAAGTAATTTTAGGATGGGAGGATTGTAATGTCCCAATTTTCCAAAGAAGACATTTAAATAATACCAGTAGCCTATTTTATCCCCATAGGTTATTTTGGGCGTTGTAAGGTATTTTTAGTAGAATTACTATTCACCAAGTATTATTTATTAGTACTATTTATGAATCACTATTCATGTGTCATTATTCATGGTGACATGGTATATTTTTGAGGTGGCATAATGATTATGTGTTTTGGGGGAATATTTAATGTCAAGTCACTATTCACCAATTTTTATTCATAGGTACTACTCATGTGTACTATTCACTATCACTATTCATGGTGATGTAGCAAGTGATGCAGCTGATGATATAGCATATGAGGTGGCTAGTGGATGATGTGGTATGGACCACATGGGATTTCACATGTGATAAATATGATGTGAGAGAAAGTGGGTGAATTTTTAATTGGGAATAGTGTTTGAGCAAGTGAATCTCTCTAAAAAGTGTCAAAAGCTGATTAGATCTTGTCTGGGAATCTTTGGAGTCACATGGAAGAAGATGATAAGACTAAATTATTCTAGATTTGATCTCACATGTGTGAGTGAGGTATCATTTTAGAATGATGTGGATAAGTAAAAAGGAAGCATGTGTGTACTAAGGAAGTGGGATACATAATGCACTATTCTAGATTGGCTCACATGTGTGAGTGCGACATAGTTTTGGAGGCACATGGATAAAGGGAGGCCAAGATAAAGAAAAGGGGTGATCATGTTATTCTCTCTTAACTCTTGAATATGGGTTCACATTCCCAATAGTGTACCCACTTAAGGAGGTTAAATTTATTATCTTGTTTATGAAGTTTCCCTCTCTCTCTCCCTTCATTTTCTATATATGGAGAGCTAACTCCCTTTATAATATATCTTGGAAATCATAACCCCCCATTTTATAATATTAAACCTATGTTCAATTATTCCTCTTAGATTAGAGAGCTATAACTAATTTTGGTGGTGAAATATCCACCATAGTTAGTGTTGGCCATTCCATTCAAGGATTACACTTGGAGCTCAATATAAGATTTCTAGTTTTGGTGGTGAAAGACCCCCCTAGCTGGACTAGTTTTAGGAATCAAAGTTTTAAGCAGTATGTAGAGTTTTCTAGTTTCTAGATTGTAGAGTGCAATATGTTTGCAAGTGTTTCTAGTGTGTGGTGTTGCTTGGTGGAGTCTTCTCTTTAGTGTGTATGTGTAGCAGGATATAGTGTGGTGTGACAGTTCCAACCTTTGTTAAGGTTTGGATGTTTGTAATTCAAGAGAAATTTGTTATTTTCATATTTATAATAGAAGCATTTCATCATTGTTTCCAATATATATATATATATATATATATATATATATATATATATATATATATATATAATGTCATTCCCACGTATTGTTTATCACCATTATACATTGTATTTCTTCATATTGGCATTATGAGAATATGTGTATTTCAGATTTGAGTCCTTTCCATGTATGTGTTTGATTTGGGATATTTGATCGTAAGTGAATCCCTTAGTATTTGTTATGTGTTATCACATTTATGTTTTAATCATAAATCTACAAATGTTATGTGTCATAGGTGATTTTAGGAAGTAATTTGTTATAATTTTATGTGTTTATTAAATATTATCTAAACAAGATATTATAGTGGTATCAAATTTTAAGTGTTTAGTGTTGGATTTGTTATAGTTTATGTGGTTTTAGTAAAGATCCTTGTCTAGGATATTACACAGTGTAACAGCCCAATGGTGGTGTATGGTTGAAACCTTTTGAAACTTGTCATATATGAAATACTCTATAATGGAGGGACCATAAATTGGATTGTCATCACTAAAAAATTTGATGTCACTCCAAGGGTGAGTGAAAGTCAACTTTGGCTTTTTACCTCCTACTTGAACTAGAGCTAGCTCAACTTTCCTTTTGGGTTGGGTTGCAATAGGAACTAAGTCCAAATATAATTCCTTCCTCTTGTCTTCCTCTACTTCCTCACTAGTTTGGGACTAAGGTTCTTCCATTTTTACTTCTTCTTCATATGATTGGTAGGCACTAGCCAATACCTTTAGGGCATCTTCTACTGTCTCCATAGAGTCCAATGCAATTATGTAAATTTATTCTACTTGTGACCCTAGTTCTTTAGGCAGTGTTGAAGATGATTCTACTTCATTGGGTTTCCTCTCCTTATGTCTCTTTTCATCTGGCCCTTTTTCAACTTATGCTTCAAGATATTGTGTCTCTACCTATGGCTACATAGGAGGAGGTTTAGAATATGGTCCTAGTAACAAATGATACTACTTAGGCCCCATCTTCCATATATCCTCATTTGGATTTTGCTCTCTTAGTAGTCTAAATTTGAGCTTGATGTTATGCTTCTTTAATCTTATTAAGACTTCTATGAATGAGGAAGCTTAGATGTACATTAAGTAATAGACATCAGGGTGATGTTCATAAGTCATGCTAATCTAATTGGGATTTAAATGTTTTAAAACCCTTTCATTGGGGTCCTATTGTCTCATTTCATCAATCTATAGATTAACGGAGGACCTGTGCTTGGAGATAGTCTCTATATGGTCCTAATTTTGGAACATAGTCCTACTAATAGTTAAAGGAAAGGAATGGATCAGTCCTTTCCTTTTGATTTTACACATGCTACCTATGCCATGGAATAATTGGTATGATACCTCCTGCTCCACAAACTTTGGGGGTACATGGATTGGTAACATAAGAGGTTGGATCATAGTTCCTTCTATCTACATTATAGAGCAATCTAGATATAGCCAAATGTCCCTAATGAGCTCAACATACTTCTTGATTAAAGGGTTGACCCTCATCATAGGGATTCTTATAATGGATTCAACTAAGGATGGGTATATGCAATCACATATAAATTGAATATGGTCATTATACTTGAATATATGCAATTTGGAATAATATTGGGAGACTATTTGTCTCCCATCAGGTGACCATTCTTTTATGCTAGGGATTTTGGGAGTGGCTAGCAAGGCATCTAAAAGATAAGACATCATATAGAAATGGTTGCTAGTTTTCTTCTTTATTGCAGAGAATTATTGTTTCAAGTAAATATTGATCATCTCTCCAAGAGGGGGAGTAAGTCCTTTCTCAAACATGAAAAACACAAAAAGTTCCCAAATTTTGTTGACATAGGTGGTAGAGGGGTTTCCAAATAATCTATTTAGTAATGTCATAATCATCCTAATAGCAGCCCTAAATTGGGTGATTGGGATCCTTCCACTGAGGTCAGAGACTACTTGGGTTCCTAAATATAACCATGGGGTAAGGATGGTTTTTATGTCATTCTTATTGGACAATTCTCTAATTGTGGTTAAATCCACTTGAGGCTTGGATATCTTTTATTAATTTGTGAAGGTAATAGGGGAGATATAAGTAATTATTCTAAAACTATGCTCATGTACTATTATTTCTTAATCAAATTTATAATCCTTAAAAATAAGAATAATAACATCAATACAATTTAGTACCTCTAGCTTTATTTTTTTATAGTGAATACTTGTCATTTGAATGGTGACCAAGTCATAGTATCTTCGATTGACTGATGCATTCTTTTCATCCTCTCTTGTAATGTCTAGAAGCTCCTCAATGGTCTAGAAAAGCTTGGACCAATTTTTATCTCCTGTGTTCAAGGCTAAAACATCAAATTTGGTATCTTTGAAGACTCCCTTCTAAATCCATGGTTAGATAGATTTATGTGTCCTCTCTATGTTTTTTTTGAGCTACCATGATTGTGAGTTTATTCAAATTACTCACTAGTGGTCTATAGTTCAACTTTGGATCAATTTGCACTTGCTCAGATGGAAATTTGACTCTTGTAGGCTTGACTTTGGTCACTCTAGCATTGAATTAGGGCTTTTGGAGATGTTATGGATTTTTTACATGTATTTTTCAAGATTTAATGGTGACAAATTTTTCACTTGAGTGAGTTTGTGCCTTAGATTTGATTTCGACCTTGGCATTTATACCTTTGCTTTTTTGAGCCCAAAAAATGTCTAGTTTTATTGCTTTCTACCCATGTGGCATCACCATGGAATTTACATGGCACTTTTTTCCATAAAATATTCATTAATGTTTGAAAACATAACTACTTCCATTTAAAATCTACCTTTTATTTTGCACCATTGAATCTTCTTACACAGATCAACATGGCTTGTTAATCTTGATCTCAAGATTTGAACATTATTGGTTGCCTTTACTATGTTTTATGTGGTTATGAAAATTTTCATTACTATGGGTATCCTAAGCTTTGTTGAAAAGTCTATCCTTATCTCACTCTATTCAATTAGCTTCTTTCTAGTTAGACATGGGCCATCAATTATGATTTGTGGGATGAACCGCCATTAGATTATTGTTGTTCTTTGGTCATGACTGTGACACTTGTCACCTTCCTGCCATCTTGAAAGTTTTGTTGAAACCTTGACTTGACGTCACTGCATAAAATCTTCTATCTATGTGAACATGATCCATAGATCCTACAAAGATGCACAATGTTTAAGTTATTATTGGGACATATAAAGAACTTAGCCTAAATAATTTAGACTATGGTTTTATTTCATGTTACTAGACATGAAATGAACCTTAAGCTAAAATATTTAAGCTAGGTTTGGATCATAGTAAAAAGGGGACCCCGAATAATAAAAGGGACTTAATGTAAGATTTCTAACCTAAGGTTTTATCATATTAATAAGCATGATAAAACTTTAGGTTAAAATCTCTAGGTTATGTCTTATAACAACAGGACTCTACATTAGTTATGTCGAGCCAATAAAATAGACCTTTTAAAAGATCATGGGATGTATAAGGACCAAGCATAAGATCTTAGACTAAGGTTTGGTCAAATGTTTAAAACCATGACTCAATCTTAGGATAACATTTACTCTAAGTCTATGGTGTTTATAGTTATTCCCATGCAATTTTACTTAGTCTATAATAGGTCAAAGGTTGATGAAAGATCAATTTTGATATTGAGGTACAAAACCCTAAGCATGTTTATTTTCCAGATGAGATTCCATTGATATTTTAATACAAAGATGAATATGTTCATTCATCTAAGTGAGATTAGTTTTTGAGCTTGAATTTGATGGTCTCATAGACATCAATGATAACCTCGTAGATGTCAATTGACGATTGTGAGGACGTTAAATTTAATCTCACATAATTTACCATAGGGGATAAAATTTGAAAACCTCATAGATGCCAAAGATGGCCTCACATATGTCAATTGACATTCATGAGAGCATCAAATTTAAGGTTTTTTAATTAACCATATAGGCTAAAATTTTATAGTCTCATAGACATCAATGATGGCCTCACAAATATCAATTGATGGTCTCGAGAATGTTAAATTAAAATTTTCTCAATTAACCATATGGGCTAAATTTTGATGGTCTTATGGACATCAATGATGGCCTTGTAGATGTCAATTGATGGTCATGAGAATGTCAAATTTAATCTTGCATAATAAGTCCCATAGGAACTTTGAATCAACACATGTCATTAAATTTTAATCTCACATGAGTAAATGTGGGTCCTCAATTATGATCTGGGTAGTTGGACATCATTGGCTCCTATAGTCATAAAGGGATTAAGTGAGCTTGGGTCCATCTAAAATTTATAAAAAAGCATAACACAAGTCTTTAACATAAGTCCTTAAAACATAATAAAATGAAGACCCTTCGAGTAATTAAAGTCACAACATAAGTTTTATCCTAAGGTTTTATTGTATTGATAAATATAATAAAAACCTTAGGCTAAGTTTATGTTATAATAAAAAAGGACCCATTTTGATCCATGATGATGTGAACTTGAATTATCGATCTCAATCCATAGAGCTAGAATAGGATTGGTCTCATGGGTTAAAGTCTTAGTTACATCGATCTCATCTCACTTCATTCAATAAACTTCACCTAATTAAATTCAAGGCATTAATCTTGAAAATAAGCACATAGTTTAAGTCAGGGCTTAGAGACATATAAGACTTAGTATAAAGTCTTAAGACTAAGTTCTTGTTTTTGTTAATAAAAATGAACAAGGCCTTAGGACTAAGACATTAATCTAAGTTAATAACATATGCAAAGGACCCTACATATATAAGGTTAGACCATATTAAAATAAAAGGGGACAACGGGCTCAAGATATAAAAGAGACCTAGTATATAATTTTTAGACTAAGGTTTGGTCATGTTAAAAAGCATGACTAAGCCTTAGTATAATTTTTTTAACTAAGTCCATAGCATATCAAAAAGTTTTTGCATAATTTTATTCTCACCAAATTTGAATTTAAATGAGGGGTCTAAGCTAGGGTTTCTAAATGAGGGTTTAAGGAAGCTTGAACATGGATTTAAAGGCTAGTAAAAGGTCATATTAGAATAAAATCATCAAAATTATGAAACCCAAATAGTTTATACCTATAATGGACATCTATTAGACCTATAACCTGAAATAAGAAAATCCAAAGTTAGCAAACTTTAGACAAGGTTAAACCAGATCCATAAACAAATAGACCAACTAGAACATGGTATGGATGATATTTAAATATGAATAATGTGAAAACATGGTAATGATGTTCTGATCAAATGGATTTTCAATTTTAAAGTATAAATTTTCACAATTTGACACAAGGATCCCCAATTTTTAGAACTGGGGATATGTTGACCTCAACACATCCTTAAAAAATAAATGCACATATAGAGAAAAAGGAATGTAATCATGAAAATAATACATAAAATATTATAAGGAATGAAATGACATCATAGACAATACGAAGTGTGAAATATAAATAACTAGGTAAGACAGATAAGAATTTAACACAATGTTAAATAATATAAAATAGATAAATGTAAATTTGGAGCACATGTCCAATCCAAAATGAAGAAAGAAATGAAATAACACCATTTTATGTTCATAAATACTAGTAGATTTGTCCACAAACATTATCCATAACATTTGATAAATATCTATGAAGCCAGACTCTAACTTCAATGAGGGTCCCATCGATCTTTTAAAAAAGTTGGGAAAATACCTCTCATCAGATCTCTTTGACAAAAAATATAGGCATGCATGAAGGATCATGCTCATGAGGGACATCATGCATGGGATACTCATGAGAATAAATAAGAGTGGAATTTATGGGGCATGAAGGAATCACCAGTGGAGAAGGGACCATAGGTGAAGGAGGATCCATTAGTGAAGGCACCATAGGTGGAGAAGGGGCCACAAGTGGAAGAACCATGAGAGAACAAGGGGGAGCCTTCTTATGAGGGTGACCTATGGGAGGAGGCATATTAGTTGTAGGCATGGTCATAAGGTGATCCTAGAGATACTATTGAAGTATAGGGAAATAATTAGTGTGATGGGTACTGCATTGGTATCATAGACAATATACCTATCCATATTTGGGAATATACTCAGGTAATACTTTTTGCAGAGGTATAGCCTTATTTTGAGGCTGAGGAAGAGTAGGATGCAAGGTGTCTATATATTTTAAAAGTTTTTCATAATGAGTGGAGGAATGATTATCTATGCCATAGAGGTAATGGATACACTTGTTAGTAGACTTTATGTGTACTAATAGAGGGAGTAGAAATGGAAGCTGGAGAAGGTTGTTATAATGTACAGTCTCTAGCCCAATGACCAATAAATCTATGAATATCAAAGTATGGTTGATCATCCCATTGGCTGAGTAAAGGAGAAATCTATAGTAAAAGGAGAAAACCATCACCAAGGGAATGTGGGGATGGTATAGATACTAGACAAGGCTTGATTAAAGGAGAAATAGTATCAAAATTAGGGAGAGACTCATATAGAGAGGGAGTGGGAATAGGATGTATACTATGCTCAGGTGAGGGAGGGGTGGGATGTATGAAGGGTTAAAGGATAGTAGCAAACATCTCAAGGGCAATTTAGCTATAACGGTCTTGGTATCTATCAAAGTGATAGGGGCCAGTCATAGTATGATCCTTGAGCATGTTCCTAAGAGGTTCTTTAGAAACTTGAGGTGTGTGCACCATCTCTACCCTATGAATAAGAGGAAAAATACTAAAATTAGGAACTATATAATATGGAATGTGATAAGATAAATAGAAAGACTAAAACAAAGAATAATGATAATGAATGATCTTAGGATGTCGAGCTTGAACAAGACCTCCTATAAATGGGGAATCTAAAATAAAACCATCATCATAGTCAAGGGTATGAAGATCAATTACACAATTAGGGATGCCCTTTTCATCAAAATTGGTGTGATGAATAAATTTTTGAGTCTTATTTGAGACTATGGGTATATCATCACTAAGTGGTTTATAGGAATTCAGCTTTAGAGAAGGTGGGAGCTGAGAAATGAGATGAGGAGAGAGATTAAAAAAATTATCTTGAGGTTTATTTTTTCAATCTCACATCATCATAATCTAAGAGGTTAGGTGGTATATTCTTGATGAGTTCAGGGTGACCATGGTAACCTTGTGTAGAGGTGATAAGGAAATTAAACCATTGAGATTCACAGAATGGAACACTCGATAAGGTTTTAAGGGTTATAATTTTGAATACACTAAGGTATTGGATTTGTTAACAATTCTAAGGGTTAGTATCACCTTGAATCCTATAGCTTGCACCATTATGAAGGAACTCAACACATTGGTAGGCAGAAGAGGAAACAACCCTCATGTGAAGAGCCCATGGCCTACCAAGTAAAATTTTATAAGAGAGGAAAATTGAAGATCATAACCTTCACTAAAATAGTGATATGTGGGATGGTGATAGGGAGCCACTCACAAACTAAGGGAGGCATTTACAATCAGTCATAACCTTGACACATGCTACATGTGGACTTAAGATTACATTTAGATTAGCTAAGGGTTTTAATAAGGTTAAGAGAGAAAACATAAGTACTTGGACCCTCATTAATCAAGGCATGCTTAACTTAGATGTCACCAATTTGAATATTTATAAAGAGGGGAGGATTATCTACACAAATTACAATCTCATTGAGAATCATATAAGTAATAGGGAATTTGAGAGAAAGAAAAGTGTTTACTGTTACATCAATGTGTATTGACATTTCTTTTCACCGTTGTAAAATTCTATCTTCTAATCTAGATAAGGTAGATTCACATATTTATAGGGGAGGATAAGGGATGTTCAATTTAAATAGAAGGTACATAATATGATTACAATGATGTGAAGAGATCTGCATGTCATTAATAAATGGAAATTTAAGATGGGAGATTAGTAAGTTTCATGATATGATCCCAGTCATCATAACCCATGAGGGGACTATTGGATAGAGGTGCATAGTGTTGGAGGAGTTCCTTAGTTTGAGGAGCAGAAGTGCATATTTTGTGTTGATAATATTTGGAAGGTTTAATTTGGGGATAAGTTGGTTGGCTATCATGAGATGAGGTAGTTGATGTAGGTTTGGTTTGAGATAGATTTGAAGAAGTGGTATTATAATATTGAGTATCGTTGGCAATGGGTAAATAGGTTGGATGAATTGTATAAATGGTATGAGAGGTGTTATATAATGGAGGTGTTCAAATTGGTTTGTCAAAATAGATAAGGTCTTCTTACCCCAGCTTTATTAGGTAGGGGAGAAGATATTTTCATAACATGAAAAGTGTGAGATGATTGGTGAGTGTGGGTGGGATGAGAATCAATGAAAGCAACCACCCTATGTATATTATTCATGTTGACCACTTTATCTTCAAGAGTTTGGTTTATAAGACTATCAATGTTATTTTTGAAAGGGTTAGGCTTAGCATTATTATCTTGGTGATTTGGAAGAGGGTCTTTGTATATGGATAGACAAGCATTAACCTGGTTTAAATATTGAGTTTTTCTTTGTGTTTCATGAGATTTTAAAGAAAAATCATAGGCTTGTTGATGTTTATGAATGAGATAATCATGGTCAAAATTGGGACCAAGGAGGAAATCCATAACTAAGTTACATACTTACTTACAAGTCTCATGAGAATGACCCCAACTAGCATGACAATAATAGAATTTATTTGTATCATACCATGATTTCATAGGATGAGTGAGATTAATCTCATGTGAAATAGGTTTAGGTTGAAATTTTTGTAATTCCACTAAGGATAAAGGCTTATGAACATTGATGTTACTTGTTGAATAAAAGTGATGATAAGGATGTGGTTTAGGGGGGAAGCTCATTCTGGAGTATGGTTGGGATCAATAAATTGAATATGATGAATAGGATTTTAAGAATCAGTGACACCATCATTAGTATTATGATGAGTTTTTATTTTTGATGAGAATACAAGTGCCATAGAAGGTTGAGATGGCTTGAACTGGTGCATGAGGAAATCTTGGCGCTTGGCTTGGTCAATGGCCTCTTCCAAAGTTCATGGAGAGAGAGATTGGACCCAATATTACAACTTAGGAGAGTATTGGTGAAAAAATGAAAGAGGTTATCATCTACCATGTTGTGTTCACACCTTTTAGACAAGATTTTCCACTGTGTGATGAAATATTTTGTGGTTTCTATCTCAAGTTACTTGTAATTAATAAAATGATCTAAGGTGTTTTCAGGGAGATCACTAGTTTGAAAATCTTATACTAGAGAATTAACTACATCATCCAAACTAGTAATGGAATGAGATTTTATTTAGTTATACCAATATAAATCATCTATGGAGGGGTTTTTTCTAAGAGCTTGGTAATGGCAAAATTATTTAACTTAACCCAATCTTTGTATAGATTTCCAAATGTTTTTAAGTGTAGGGTAGTATCAATTGACCCGATGTAGCTAATGGTAGGGGTAATAACTCTTATATCTATGTTAGTAATTTATGGTGTAAGAGGCTTGTTTTGAAGGTGTTTGATTATTTTGTTCACAAGATGAGGTTTAGGGATAATATTTCCATGGGAATCCCTAAGGGGGTGGAGGAATTTTGGTCTTATGCTCCCCATAGAACCTATTGAGGGTGATTTTAGAGATGAATAAGATGATTTTATATTTGCATTATTTGGTTGGAATTATTATCTTGGAAATAATTCATTTGGTTAAGTTTTTGCAAAAAAATTTGATGGGTTTGAGTGGTGTTATTTTTAGCATGTGAAGCATTAGCATTGGTATTAGTGGCTTGGGTACTACTATGAGTGGTGCTATCCATGTTATTTGTAGTTTAAGAGGAATTATTATCAAAGGATACACTATTAGCATGATTTGATTTTGTTTCAAAATATGCACTAGTAGAAGGATTAGAATAAGAAGCACTAGTGGCATGATTACCTTAGGTATCAAACTATGCATTAGTGGAGGAATTGGGAAGAGTGGGTCTTGGAAAAGGCCCACTAGATGTGGAACTTGCCATGTTAATAGAGATACTTGGCATGGAGATTGAGTAAATCAAATCAAAATAGGTCATAGCATGGGAAGGGGTAAAAATATATGGAAGAGTTTGAGAGGCAAAGAAGATATATCCCCTAAATCCATGTGAAAATGTGGGGGAAGGTGAATGGGGTTCTTATGTTTAACCACTTATCATAAGGTGATAAATAGTAAAAGGGTATTTTCCTCTATGTTGAAGAAATTCATTAATAATTTTTTTTTTTTGGAGTATACTCTAATTTATGCTGGTCTTCTAATGAGAATATAGGGTTGTAAACTAAATAAATATTAGGAGGGGTCCCATAATTAGTAGTGCGAGTGGCCACATGCATATTAATTTCATTTGTAGTAGGATCAACAAGTTGTTTATGGGAAAACATATTGGGTTTGTAAATATCATCATATCTATTTATTTTAATTTTGTATTATCTTCAAATAGTAAATTCATGATGAGAGAGAAAGGTTAATAAGGATAAATATGATGCAAAGACAAAATGAGCAGAAAGGATATAGAGTCATGTAGGTCAACTAAGTGTTGTAACCTAATAGGTAGATCATAATTTAGATTCATTTAGGTTGACTCTATATTAAAAAGAGGGAGATAAAATAGGATAATAAGGATACATAATTATACAAGTCAACTATGTACTACTGGATAGAGAACTGAAAAAGGAAGATATAAGAAGATATAGTTATACAAGTTAACTATGTATTATTGGTAAGATAAAAAATATAGTCTATAAGAGATGGTATCGATCAAAATTATAGTGTTATAAAATAGGGAATGATAAGTGAATCAAGATTGAAAGTAAACACACAAACAATTAGATCAATGTGAGTGATCCAATTGGGGCACACAACATAAAACCTTGGACCAATGTTGGCCAATGTAAGTTTTTGAAAAACAACATTCAATGATCAAAAAGCAAGAAATCAACTAAAAAGTAAATGCTAACTAAGTGGCCATCCTAAGTGTTATTATATTATTAGAAAGTGTTGATTTAAATTTGATATGATAGTTTGCTAAAATAAAGAACTAGAAAGGAAATCTATGGATGGTTTTAGAATGTTTGGGCTGCAAGGGATCTATGTTGGTAATGGTATTTGTTTGGTATTGGGTCTTACACCATTAATTCATAATCCTATAGTGGTAAGGGTGTCGAGTGATTTTCCAATATATACCATTAACCACATATTTATACTTGGCCAAAAAATCAAGTTAGCTTCCTCTTTGGTGATGAAATCAGGGTAGGTAGGCCTTGAGAAGACAAGTGTTTAAATGTTATGTGATTTGGTAGTGTGTGAAAAAGAGTTAAATAATTTAACTAGAATGGTAATTTTGAAAAACCACCTATTTTAGACTATGTGAGTTACTCTAAGCATGCAAAAAACTAAAAATGAAATGTGAATTAATTACTAGCAAATAATTGTTAATTCCTTAATTGAGAATAGTAAAAAATTGATTCATGCAAAGCTGTATTCAAAATAGTATAAAAAAGAGTTAACTAGGTTAATAGTATTTTGTATAAGAAATGTCTTTAAGATCATAGTTGAATAGGTCGATTATGTCTCTCAGATAGAAGGCAAACTAAAAAATTAAGTCAACCAGGTTAACCTAGTTAGTTGTAGGATTGTAATTTTTAAATACTTCTAGCTTATGAAAGATAGAACTAAAGAAAGTAATGAAATGTCATAGAGAGGAAAGAGACTAACCTTGGTGGTCTTTAAGATCATTAATATTGCAAATTTTATGCTAAAATTCCTTAATTTATGTTTTCAAATTCTACAAACTAGGTCGATTGGTTCGACCAAGTTCTTCAAAACCCTATATGTTGAAGAAAAATAAGGAACAAGGTCAACCTGTTTGACAATATTTATTGATCTATATGCTGGCAGAAAGAATTAGAAGATAAAGTTGGCATGTTTGATAGTGTATATTAATCTAGAACTAAAGAAGAGTACTATGTTGATGTATTTGATCTAGTAATTTGTAACTGATGAAGACCTACATAGACAAAATGTAGTCATTTTGAAGCGAATGTGTGTTAAACCTATACATAGAAAGTTAGAGCTATACCGATTGGTTTGATACACTACTAAAAATATATAAAAACATGATAAAATGATAAGAATTATGGCATGAAATAAAATCTACAAGGGTTATATTCATGTTGGGTTTACCAGAATGTATGCAATGGGAAATGCAACAGATCTATAAATTAATCCTAGTTTAGAGAAGATAAATCCTACTTACACTTATGATTATGGATACATTAGATATTCAGGGTCATGACCAGGATGGATCCATTAGAACTATCTAAGGGATATCTTACCACAATAAATTCACTAGGGAGGGTTCCAAATCCTCCAGTTAAGCAAAAAGTATGCAATAACCCTAACTAGGTCCTATGTTTTCATATTCACTAAACTAATAACAAGTAAAATCTAATATAGTGCTCACCAAAGCTTGTGTCACAAAGCTATAGTAATAAACATTAAAATTAAACATGCATAGAAGACATATACTCACATCAATGTATACAAAATTCTAATGCATTGGAGAGAAATACAAATGCATATCTATTTATTCTTATAAAGGAGAAACAAAGTAAGGAATACTTATTTTTGAAGATGAACCTACCGAGCCTCAATCTCTCCTTTGTCCAAGGTGATTCACAAGAGGTTGTTATGGTATGTAAGGGTGACAAGGATAATCAACTCTAGGCTACACAACCTATCAATGCATCCAAAAGACTTCTCCACAAGACAAGATCTATATCTCTAAATGAAGTGTGAAATCCCTAAGCTATGCTCCTCAATTAGAATGGTGGATAAGTAGATGCACAATAGATATCTCTTCTTTTTTTATTATTAAATAAATGATGAAATGGATGTTTTTATATAGGTGGATCTAACTCTAATATTTTTTGAAAGTTTAGACCAATAAGGTTGACCCAATTGACCTTGTATTATTATTGACAAAAATAAATTAAGTCTTGGTCTAGGTTAGCTAAGGGCTGACCTAGACCCAAAATAAGTTTTATCAATTATAGTACAAGGTCAATAGGGCTGAAAATGTAATTTAAACCATAAAAAAAGGATTTTAGGTTAGGGAAGGGATAATGAAGGAAAAAAATGATTAGAGGATGGTGAAAAATAAAAGGTAAAGCTTAGGGGAATGTTTTAAAGAGATGGTTGAGTAGATAACAAGTGGTAGTATAGGGACAACAATCCTACAAAGCACTAATGGTCTACCCACCCCTTTCCCAATGCACCATTTAAGGCATACACTTAGAGAGATTGAGACTCTATGGGTTCCTACAAGATAGAAATCTTTAGTAATTGATAAAATTTGAAAATAGTATGTATATACACTATCCATGGTATTAGATTTTAACTCATAAAAATAACACCACTAAGGTGAATAATAATATGGGATGTGATTATAGGGATTAAGGATAAATTTGTGATGAATGTCTAGTCTTATCCAAGGTCTTATAGTGCAACTCATAAATAGAATAATTCTAAGAGTATGATAAGTTAACAAAGCATATTCATCAAAGTAGAATATTGGGATTGTTTTAGCAAATGAAAGGAGTGGAATAAGCATGACATAGGCATTTATAACTAAAAATTAGTAGACTTGAGTTGTACTCAGAATATAATAATGCATTAAGATTTTAATGATCCTCAAATGTAAAAGATATTTATTCACAATAGACACAAAACTTTATGGGCAAATAAGTGGAGTACTAAGACCAAGTCATGAAGTATATATATATATATATATATATATATATATATATATATATATATATATATATATATATATATATATATATATATATATATATATATATATATATATATATATATATATATATATATAATTAGAAAGGACCTACCTTCCCATAATGTGTGCCCTATTCCTCAGGTCCCCTTATAGAGACATCAATCTATTATGAAGATTGGGTACTTGTATGAGAAATTAGGTAGGATTATAGATAATTTTTAATTCTTCTATCCCAATCTACTAGCCTGCCATACCCCAATGGACCTTGGCTTTATTATGAGGCCAACTATGGATTTTGAGCTTCGATTAGGAATAGGAGATGTGCTATAAATCACATATTTTATTATGATTTTGAATTTTTTTGAAGTTTATTTTTGCTTTCTGATCATTTTCTTTTATTTAAAATTATATGGCTTTTAAATTTTTATGGATTTTGTGGATAACCAAAAATGAATGAAAAAAGTGACACACATAAATGAGCTTTAGGTTTTGGTTATAGGAAATAAGATATCTAGAGATATGATTGACTAAGTGATTTGGCTTTCCTATAAGCTAGTATGTGATCTCAAATCTCAATTGTATATGTGCTTAATATGAGAAAATAAGTAAAGGGAATAGGTGGATATCAACATATATCTATGTATATAATGATAAAACGAGAATTATTCTTTTTAACTGATCATATGGTAAAGATAGATATTATGGGGATGTGGGTTTAATAACCAAGTCACTATAACAACTATCTTTGTTTTAAATTAATATAACAATAAATCATAAGAGAAAAGAGAGAGAAACTAAGCCATGCAAATATAAGTTTAATCCATAGATATAAGTTTTAAAAATTATATGGATAGTCCATAATATATCATGAAAAATATGTAGATAAATGAGACCAAATGGAAATGAAAATCAACATATCCAATATGTAAAGAATTATAAATATAGGCCAAATAATGTAATAATGTGACAAATAATTTCATATAACACCATGATGTGTTCTCAAATACCAATAAATCTCACTAAAAATATCATCTATAACATTTGATACATCCTTATGTGGCTTAATTCTGATGTTAATTAGAGTCTCATCAATCTTCATATAAATTCAATAAAAGACTTCCTTCTATATCATCTCTATGGAAAAATTAGGTGTGGTATAAGAATGATGATTTTCATAAGGCACCTATTGTGTAGTATACTCAGTTTTAGGAATGTGACTAGTGTCATGAAATCTACGAGGAGATGTATGTGGTAGGGAAGGAGAAGCCTTTTTCCCATGGATGACCTAGAGAAAGAGGCTGAGCCGATGATGGTGTAAGCCATGGAAAATCCCAAAGAAGCTACTAAATTAATCAACATGTATCAATATGGTGTGTATTAAATTGATGCTAAAGACAATATACTTCCCCATATTTAGGTATATACTCTAGAAGTATCTTAGGAGGTGGTACAATTTTGTCTTTAGGATGTGCTACAACTGGACATAGTGTATCAGTGTATTTCCTGAGCTATCAACAATGAGTATAAGAATGGTTACATTCATAATGAAATTAATAAATGTGTCTATTAGTATATCATGAATTTATAAAAACTAAAGTAGTAGAATAAGATGCATGTTGTTGCTACTGTGTACGATAATCCTTGGTCCAATGACTAGTGATTCTTGGATATCACAATAAGGATCATCTTTCCATTGTGTTAGTAGAGGATAAAGCTTTGTTAATGGTAGAATTTCATCACCAAGAAAGGAATAATCTAGAGTGGAATGTGGATTAGGCTCAGATATATGCATGGTTGGCTTTATAATGGGTCAAATCAAAGTGGCTAACATCTCAAGAGGAAGTAAACTAGAAGAATCATGAAATCTAAAAAATGGTAAGGTCCCATCATGGAATAGTATATAAGAATACTATTGAGAGGTTCAATAGTGAATAGAGGTGTAGTGAGAGTGTGTTCCATCTCTAACCTATGAACATTATAGGAAAAAATAATATCATGTATTATATAAAGAAGGAACTATAGAAATAAAACTAAGAGATTACTATAAATAAGAATGATATCTAAGCACCTCTACATTTTTATCTTGAAAAATACATCTAAAAATGGGTCATCTAAAGAATATCCATCATCATAATCAGGTGTATATAGTTCAATAGTACATGCATCAACTATTTTATTGATTAAAGAAGAATGGTGAATAGAATGTTTAGTTTTGGTTAGGATTATGGTATTTTGTCAAAAGGTTTTTGATGGGATTGAGGTTGGAGAGAAGGAGAAAATTGAGCAATGATTAAGGAGAGATATTGTAATTTTTTATCTTTAATCCTATCTCATATGGTTCATCATCATATAAGTCTAAAATATTAGGTGTAATATTTCCTATTAATTCAGGATGACCATTATAACCTCGAGTAGAGTTGATAGGATAACTATAATGATGTGATTTTTGAAATGGAACTCTAGGTAAAGGTTCAAGGGTATGTATTTTAAAAATACCTCATTCTTGGAATTTTTAGAAATTCCAAGGGTTTGTATCTCTTTTAATTTTGTATATAACACCATTAAAGGGAAATGTAAGATATTAGCATACAAATGAGGCAACTACTCATATGCGATGTGTCCAAGGTTGACAGAGTAATATATTATAGGAAATTAGAAAGTTAAATATCATGCATTTCACATGAAAAATGATGGGAGGAATGGTGATAGTTAAATATCATGACTTTCGCATGAACAAAGATGGGAGGAATGATGATAGGAATCCAAACACAACCTAAAGGAGGCATTTATCTTCTATAATATCCTTGACATGTACTTTTCATGGATTTAATTTTACATTCAAAATATCAAGTGTTCTAATAAAATCAAGGGAAGTAACATAAGATCTTAATCTTTCATAAATTAAAACATGTTTGACTTAGATATATCCTATTAGTATGATAATGAATATAGGGGGGTCATTTGCACAAAGAAATATCTCATCAAGAATCATAGAATAAATAAGAAATTTGAGTGAAAGAGAAGTGTCTACCATTTCATCAATGCAGATATAAAGTTCTTCACACTATTGGAGAATCTTATCTTCAGATCTTAATAAAGTAGCTTCTTTCCCCATAGGTGGAGAATGAGGGATGTTCATTTATAATAGTAATTACATTAATAAATTACAATGATGAGGACTTCTCATAATTTATAAGAAAGGAATTTGGGATGGAAGATGGGTAAGTTTTGCTATAGGATCCTATTCACCATAACCTGTTAAAGGATTATTGGATAAAGGTGCATAGTGTTTTAATAAATCTATTGAAGTAGGGTTGGACACACATTGAAATTTATGTTGATAGGAATATTAAGTTTAGGTTTGGTTGAATTGGTTTGATCTATCCTAGGTGATGTAGTTGTTACTTTAGTTATTTCTTATGTTTGAATGGAAGAAAGTTAAAGTGAAGTTTTATGGATATCTACATGAGGTATCTTAGTTAGAGGAGTAGAACTGATATCAATTATATGATAAGTATGGTTAATTTGTAGTGTCTAAGGTGATACTTGTGTGTTTTCTGGTTCCACATTCCCCAATTATATGAGATGTGGTGGGTAAATGTCTTGAACAATGTGGAAGTTTGGAACATTGTGATGGTATGAGGTTGGGTATTGTTTAATATAAGAAACTAATCTCCTTATATTATTCATGTTGACCAATTCTCATCATTGATATTAGTATCTATGGTAATTTTGATGTTATTGGTAGCAGGGTTAGATTGATTAGTTTTATCTTGATGGTTAGGAAAATGATCTTTATAGATAGCTAAATGATTATTAACTTGATTTAAATATTTATTTTTAGTTTTAGTTTCATGATGTTTAAGTGTTATTTCATAATATTTTTGATGTTTATGTATAAGTTATTCATGGTCAAAGTTGGGTCCAAGGAGATAGTCCATAATGTTTTCAATTGGTGACAAGTTTCCTAAGAATGACCCCAAATTGCATGAAACCAACAAAATTTATTCGGATCATATCAGTGTTTCATAGTATGTAGGTGGTCAATATCTCATGCTGAAGGTCGTGGAAGACTCTTTTGAATTTTTTCCAGGGAAAGAGTTTTGTGCACATCCATATTATGTTTTAAAGGAAATGAAGAACTAACAGGAGAATTTTTATTAGATGGAAGTGGAGAATCATGCTCCATTGAAGTGTTTGGAGTAATGTATTGGATGGTGTGTATGTAATCATAAGTATCTGTAATACCATCATTTTTTCATGTCAATTTTTAACTTTTATAAGCATGTGAGTTCCCATTGGAGGGTGGGAAGGTTCAAATTTACATATAAATAAATCTTGACATTTATCTTGGTCAAGGGCCTCTTCCAAATATTTTGGGGAAAGATTCTTAATATGGTACTATAATTTATGATGAAGAGCATTAGTGAATAAGTAGAAGAGGTTCTCATCTTCCATATTATGATTAGCTTTATTAGACAAGGTTCTCTAGTATTTAATGAAAACTTGTGTTATTTTGGATTTTGATTGTTTACAGTTGATAAAATAGACTAAATTATTTTTAGGATGATCATTAATTTATAATTATCAAACCAATATATTCACCAAATCCTCTAAACTAGTGATGGAGTGGGTTTTAAGTTGATTATACCAATATAAAGCATCTCTTGAGAGAGTTTTAGCCAATAGTTTGGTGGTAGAGAATTTATTAATTTTAACCCAATATTTGTATAGATTTTTAAAAAATTGAAGTCCAAACCAAGATCCATATATCCATGATAAGTAATAGTGGGAATTATACCTCCTATGTCAATGTTTAAAATGTGAGGTACAAGAGGTTCATTTTGTAAATGTTTAATAGTTTTGTTAATAAGTGGGGGTTGAGGAATAAGGTTCTCATGTGCATACCTAAGGGGAGGTAGGGGGGTTATTAGAATTTGTCAATCCCCATTGAGTATTTTGACATTGATTTTGAAGATGCAATAAGTGGTTTTGCATCTGCATGATTTACTTTGCATTATTGGTTTGAAAAGTAGCCATTTGGTTGAGAGCTTGTAATAGTAGTTGATTAGTTTGAGCACTATTTTGACTAGTAAAAGTATATTTGGGTGCATTATTATGTTTTGATTTTTTAAGAATTTGGGATGCACTAGAAAGAGTTTCAAAATAATCAATTCTAGGTTTTTGAGTAAAGCTTCAAGCAACTAATATAGATTTAAATTTGTTAATATTCCCAATTGAGTTATATTTAATTTTATAAATTATTGTAGAACTGAAAATATTCATTTTATAAGGATGAGGGAAAAGTTCCCAAGTCTTATTTTTGTGCCTCCTCATTTGAATACCAACAATATTCCTTTTAGAAAAGGAGACTCAAATAAGAAGCTACAAAAGTTGGGATTCGGTCATTCAATGTTAAATGGGTTGGTCTAAGCATTCATAATTATTTAAAATCATTAAAATACATTAATTATTGTTTTTGGGTGGTTGGCAGGCCTTCTAGACCTCTTAGCCTCTTATGACAATTGTTGAGGAATTAATACTAATTTGGTGGCTTGTTTTTAGACCCAGTCTGATTGTAACTACTATATCTCTCTTTATACTTGTCCAAATACACAAAATTGGATTCAAATGAAAGATATGGACATTTTATATATCCTCCCAAATTTTCATATTTTTTTCCATGTTAAATTTTTATTTATCTTTTTTTTGTATTTAAACCTTAGGTTGTCCTATGCCAAGGCAACAAGATTAAAAAATTAAAATCTTGATCAAAAATGGGTTTTAAGACCTAATTAAAGTTGTATAAGTTCTATTTTTTTATCCTCTAACTTTTATATTTAGATTTAAAGTGGTGGTAATTCATGAATTAACACATACAATAAATTTTCTCCTAATCTATATTCACAGAACCTTTAAAATTGTGCAGCTTCAAACCTTATTTACTTTCTCCTCAATTTCATCAATCTAGATCATGATAAAAGAGTCAAGACATACTAAATTACTTTCATTGAGATGTGAATCAATATATAAGTTTAATTTAAACCCTTATTCAATTGTTGAAACATTTCCAAACCCATATCCTTCACAAAGGCTCCTTTGAACCAATCCTTATGATTGCCATATCTACAACTGGCCTAAAAGCCTTCTTTATTCTAACCACTCTATCTTCTCTTCTCTATGTAATCTCTCAACACATTCCTCCTATGAATGAACTTATATTCATATTTATCTTAATACTAAACATATATTATTGATGAGAAACATCCTAAGATTCTCTCAACTTCTCATCCCAAACTTGGTATATTCTAAGTTTACTTTCTTCAACGTGGGACTTACCCTTATATAGGGTTGTTGAAGTGTCCCAAAATTTACAAGAATTAAAATACCTCTTTTACATGATGATGGACCTTTTATGAGGTGAATATTTCCTTACACAAAGTTTTTGCCCTTACAAATTGACCAAAAGGCTAATAAATTTCAAATTACAATTCAAATATTCAAATATGAGGTTTTAGAGGGAAAACATATAAAAGAAAATAGAAGTGTCTACATAAAATTTTAAAGGATTGGACATATTCACATTATTTTTAAAAAAATGTCTTATGCTTATTAAGAACTAAAAGACCCTTTACAACATCAAATATGGCATATCATGGCTTTAAATCCACTCAACTTGCCTTATTGACTCACATTGACTATTTTTGTTCAAAATTTTCATAACTAAGTTGATGTTCTTGCATCATAATTCAACCTTGACTTTAATTTCTCCTTCCATGTTTAGTTTTTCCACAAATTTAACTTTATTAGGAACTTATCTTGTTCTAGGAACTATCATTTTTATCAAATCAACATTTTATAACCTATTGGGAATTAACCTTATTCCCATAACATTTCAATTAATCACTCAC